>VMDO01002362.1:0-170971 GCA_007922755.1 Pedetes capensis
GCGGGGTCAGTTGATTAGAAAGGGTGCTGGTGGACGTGGGGATGCGTACACCAATTCCTATTTGTAAGGCCTTTGCTATCACATTTTTCAGGTGTGTATGAGGCAGGTCAGTTAAAAGAAACTCTATTGTTCAAAGATGTTTATCTGACCACAATAAACAACGTCATTTCTTTGTCTTAATCTTGTAAATACCCAGGAATTGTGGCAGCTTTGGAATTTCTACCAGAAAGGTAATGAAATTCTTAGGATATACATGAATAAAAGTGAATCTGGGGTGGAGGGGCAGAAAAACACTTCTGGTATAGATGACTCATTTATTACTTAAATGATACCAACAAATGACTTTGTTTTAAATGAAGATACCAGAAGTCTTGATATGATGGGCTGTTGATGGTTCCTCTTACTTTAAGCCTCTTTCTGCCCCAAACCTTTGGATTTAGGTGAGTGAATATTGACCAAGGAGCATGAGATAGTAAATTCTTGAATTCCTACAAAAGGACTGGAGTGGGATCATTTCTTCTCTGGAAACAATTCAAGTGTTGTGCTTCATTGGGGACATACGTGTTTGGGGCCATGGGATAGAAAATGGCAGAGATCTAGCCTTAGAATTAACTGAGTTTACTTAGGGTATATCTAGGACAGAGAAGATCCCAGCAACTACAACCAGACACTTCTTTTCTATCCTGCGTACTCCTCCCTTTACCTCCCATCAAAAAAGGTCCGGTATGGTCTAATGCTGGCATTTTGGTTAGAGTGGTATGAACTGGCCTGAGGTATGGCATATCCCATGGCCAATGCAGAATGTCTTTGTTAGTCAGCCTTGTTTACCTTGCTGACTCTCCCTCTAATGCTCTTCCATGTACTCAACTCTGTGACCTTATAGAAGGGCAATGAGTTGGAAAGACGGCAGCATTGAGTAGAATCCTGGCTCAGCCTCTGACAGCTACATGATCTTGGGGAAAGTAATTAACATGTGGTGTTCTAACTTCCTAACGTGAAAGATATCACAATGCCTAAAGAGTCACTCTCCAGAATAATCCCCCTCTTTTTAATATCCAATATACCTAACATGGAAAGAAAAACTGGACATAACCTGAGGCTATGAGCCAGATGCTGCACAGAAAGGTTGGTTCTGTGTGTCTGTCCCTAAGGCTACCTACAGCATTCTGGGTATATGTTGTTGTTAGGTGCCGTCGAGTCAGTATCTGACTCATAGCAACCCTCTGTACAACAGGGGAAACACTATTGTCAGTGCTTCTCTGCTGTTCATAGGGTTTTCAATGGCAGATTGATTTTTGGGAGTGGGTTGCCAGGTCCTTCTCCCAAGCCTACAGCTTCTGGCGTTCCCAGGTGGTCTCCCATCCAGGTACTAACTAGGCCCGATCCTGCTTAGCTTCCCGAGATCTGATGGGATAGGATGCCACAGGGCTATGGCTGCAGGCTTCTGGATATATACGCCTAGTGTATTTGAATGTCCTGAGACCCTTCACCTTCTTCAAAACCACCTCTATCATTTATGTTATCTACAAACACATTCTAGATAGCAGCCAGACACACATTTAATATTTTACAAGGCTTAGTATCTTCACATTGCTATGAGTTGGATCTGACTCAATGGCACCTAACAAATATTTTCATGGAAGCCAGTTCCCTGTAATTCTCCATGGTATTCCTGGCAGATAGCCCAGAGTTACCCAAAACCACACATGAGGTTTGTGTCTGCAATGGCCTCAATTTGGGCATCTAGTTGAAGTCACTAAAAATTTCAGCCACCTCAGGGGCTCTCACCTCAGGGGATTCACTTTAGTTCCACATGACTAACCTTGCCCAGTACATGGCCAAAGCCCTTCTCTAAAAGGAGTTCAGAAGAATAGGGCCTCCCTGTTACTTGGCTTTTAACTAGTAACCATAGAACAGGGATTGTTGCATGGGCCTGACAGGTCTATGTGGTGACAACATGACAGTGTTTCAGCAATTAGAGGAGTGATATTTAGATTTAAGGAAGAGTGATTCACATTCATTAAAAATAACATTTGCAGGAAATTCCTTGTTTTTTTTTTTTTATTACTTCAGAACCTTATTCTCCTTAGGAATCACTTACTAACTTGTTCTATAGTTAAATCTACTTTTTCCCTATAGACCTCCAGGGTCAGACCAAGCTCTCTCCAAAGCCATAAGCTCTTGTGTCTGAGGCAATATCAGGTATCAGATTTGTGTATGAATATTGCTCAAGTTAATCAATCATTGAGCTGGGAGCATCCTTCTGGTGTTTACTACTCTGGGTAGGATAAAAAGTTGCTCTGGTCAGAAGAGAATACATGCTCTAGCTTCAGAGAAGGGTGCTGTCCATGTAATCCTGTGTGTGCTCTACCAAGGGACTCAGTTAGAAAGGGCTGTGGTGGTCATCTGTTAAAGGTAGAGAATAGCCCTTGCATCAGTAAATGATTACCTGGCTTCCAGGGGTGATAAGCTTAGGCAAATAAGCTTGGTTCTGCTCCAGTAATTTCAGGACTTTTAACTCCCTAGGTTTCAAAGCAGCAAAACGCACATGGCTTCCTGGGAGATCTTGTTATTTGAGATTGACAGCCCACTGAGTGGATTATGTGTCCCTCAGAATGATACGTGCACTATCTCTCTGGTAAATCTTGTAGTGGAAAGATTTCATACCACCAAAGCCATGTGTGTGGAACCACAAGCAATGGAAAAATTTCAATAAATCACAAATATGATTTCTTACAATGAAAGATAAAAAAAGAACCACCCAAGGTTTTGAACTACATAGAAAAATATCACAACTTTGAGAGGAGAGAGAAGATGGAAGAAAATACAGCCTGTTTCTAGAACAGGCTGATGGACAAATAATTGAATTCTCTTGATACCCTAATCTTCTTTAGTAGACTGTCATCATAGACATTGTGGTTATAACGCTAGGCAAGGTGCTTGTTTTGTGATCTTAAGAGAAGTGACAATGACCAGAAAGATTACTTACCTTGGTTGTTGCTTTTTAATCCAGATTCTTCCCTAGTTTTAGCAGTGATGGCTCATGCCTGTTCGAACCCTTGCTGGAGTGTCTGAGATCTTGGGAAGAAGCATCAACAAAAGCTTCTGCTCTTCCTCAACCATGAAGTGAGCTGCTGCCTTAGCTTCCTTCTGGGCTCTCTCCAGCTCTGCAGACAGTGGTCACAGGCAGCAACTTGCTTGCAGCCAGGTGTGTTGACAAATGTGAAGGAGGGAGTCTGCGCTGCTCTTAGCTGCTGGGCTAGTCAATTATTACACAGCAGGTCAGCCTCCTAGTCCTGCCCAAATCCAGCCAGAGAACTGGGTGAGCAAACCCAACAGCAGGAGGGCAAAGGGAGGAAAGCAGAGGCTGATTGCTCTTTGTGATCTAGCAAAGCAATTACCTTGTCACTGGATCTGTGAAGTGTATAAGAGGCTTTGAGAATAACTTATATCAGAGAGGAAAGTTTTGTTTCTTTATATTTTAGCAGTCTCAGAAGGGAATTTGGACCTTTATAAAATCTCCCATTTTGTAATAATATCTCTTCTAAGGACTTCTTGTTTGGTAAGAATCATCTGGCAGTTCTTTGGATAAATTTGGCTTCATTTATTGAGAGTGCAGAGTGTGTTAAACATTTCATATATATTATCATGAATCCTCAACATAAACTTGGAATTTTATTCCAGTTTCATGATTGAGGGAGCAAAGGCCCGAAGGGGTAATTTTTATGCAATTATTAGGTGCTGAAGCTGGGATTAGAATTTAGGTCTGCTCTAAAACTAATGTTAATAACAACAAACTTTCTCTGATGCATATATACATATATACATTGTTGTTGTTAGGTGAGTCGAGTACAATTCACAGAAAGCCTAGAAGGGTTTTAGATGGCTGATTACTTTGGGATTGCTTTGGGAGTGGATTGCCATGTCCTTCTGTTTTCGTGGGGTTGGGGATGCGGTTCCTCAGAAAGTACAGAGCAGCACTCCACCAACTGAGCTAAACCCTAGCCCTACATATATACATACATACATATAATGGAATATATATATATATATATATGTATGTATGTATATATACATATACATATATGTGTGTGTGTGTGTGTGTATATATATAATATATATATATATGATGTATTAGTCAGTTGTCACTGTAGTAGAAAAACTGACCTAAGCAATCTTATGTGAGGAAAATATTTATTGAGGGCTTGTGGTTAGAGGATTAGTCTATAGAGGTGGGAGGGTGTGGTGGTAGGCTATCCATCAAGTCAGGCAGTTGGGCCTGTGGTAGGTGATTTCACAGCATGGGACAGGACAGGAGGCAGAGAGAACTTACTAGAACTGTGGGTCCAGTATAAACTCCCAAGCCCCACTTCCAGGCAGCCACTTCAGCAAAGCTAGAATCTCACCTCCCAAAGTTCTATGACCACCACAAACAATGTCACCAGCTGGGGACCAAATGTTCAAACACATAACATTTGGGGGACATTCAGACCCAAGCCATAACAATGGAACATACACATGTACTTGTACATATGTGTATATGTGTGTATGTGGTAGGTTGGATCATAGCTCCCTAATCTTTAGAATCTGTGATTATGTGATTTTACATGGTAACGGGACTTTACAGATGTGATTAAGGATCTTGAGATGGGAGGATTTTCCTGGATTATTCAGGTGGGCCCTGGACAATCATGAGAGGTCAAAATCAGAGGAGGTGTGATGATAGAAGTGCAGTCAAAGATTGAAAATGCTGTTTGACTCGCTTGGAAGATAAGCGGAAGGGGCCAGGAGCCAAGGAATGGGAGCACCTGCTGGAAGCTGGAAAGGTAAGGAAATGGATTCTCTGCAGAAGGAACACAGCCTTTATGGATCATTTTAAACTTCCAAATTCAGACCTGCAAGGTAATATATCCGTGTTGTTATGAGTTACTAAGTTTGTGGTGTAGCAGCAAGAGGTAACTAATCAACGCTCTCTCAGAAACACTGATGATGATGAGCTCACTCTCTCACTTAGCACCCTGTGCCACAGAGGAAGGCTTTTATTAAGCTGATCTCTACCTCCTTGAACCTGCAGCCCTACCACTGTGGCTTCTGATCCTGTCAGATCTTGGGAGCTAAGCAGGGTCTGCCCTGTTTAGTACTTGGATGGGAGACTGCCTGGGAACAACAGGTACTGTAGGCTTGGGAGAAGGACCTGGCAACCCATTCCCAAAAAACAATCAGCCATTGAAAGCCCTATGAATAGGAGAGAAGCACTAACAATGCTGTTTCACGTGTTGTACGTGGGGTCGCTATAAGTTGGACACCAACTAGATGGCACCTAACAACAACAACAATCTCCCTGAAGTGGCAGCTCACTGTCCTACTTCTTCCTTCCACACAAGGCACTTATGAGGGCAGCTGGAAATGGTGGGAAACAGCACAGGAGCCTGGATTTTAGTCCTAGGTTTGTCTTAACCAGTCAGTTCTTTTGGGGCTTTCAGTTTTACTCTCATAACTGTAGTGGCAAAAGTGTTCTCTGACCTTTTCCATAACTAAAGTCATAAGACTCTAAAATCTGAATCAAGTAACAATGTGAAGATATCAAATCCCTGCCATTTCTCTCTCAATTTTTCTTGTTCCATAACTCATCCCCATTTCTCATGCGATGTGATGTCTAGAGCCTCCCTTCTTCAAGTTGCCCCTCCCATGAGGAGGCTCCCTTCCATTCATTTCCCCTTAGAATGTGGTGCTCAGATCTGCATAGGCCCAGCCATCCCTTGTCACCAGTGTGCCTACTTCATCTGCTCTCTTACCATGCTTTTTTGATGGACCCTTAATTACCCTTGTGATAATTTGGACTTGGATTGGTCTTTTTATCTTTGTTTTGTATGTTATGTTCCCAGAGAAAATGGGGAAGCCTAGTTAAGCCTGGAAAAACTTGGAGAAAACCTGGAGAAACCTAGGTTCTTTGGGTGAAGTGACCTAAGATCAAGACGCTGCTCCAGGCAAATGAAAAGTCACAGGGACAAGAAGTGGGGTCAAACAAGCTTTAAACTAAATTAAGTAAAGTTCATTTTCCTTCTGAGCTGCCCTCGAAAGGTGAAGCATAAGTTTTATGCCCCAAATCTCACATTTCCCTGGGTGGGATACAATTAGGGAAAATGACTTGGGACCCCTGATCTCTCAGGGCACCCACCTTATCTCTCTGTGTTTAAGGTATATCTTCCCATTTCGGTTAACTTTGTTGTTATTGGGACACGAGTTATTTAATGTGGTCTTGGAAATAGTCCCCTCTCTTCAGGCTAACTGATGGGGGAGATGATCGCTTGGTTTTACTTTGCAGTAAGTTAGGAGCTCTTCTATGTGGCCCAACCGCCAATGTGCCTGAGACAGGAGGGACTAATAACCAGCTACTTTCACTCTTGCCCGTTTACCTTTTAGCTTAGGATAAGAAAGGAACCGCGTTTACTGCTCATCAGTTTACCTTTTAGTTCTAGGTCAGTTAAAATTGCTTTATTAGTTAGTTATAAATGACTTGTGGATTCTTATCACCTAGTGAAAGGTTAGCATTGGATTATTTTAAATCTAGCAATAGAAGGCCAGTGCTTGAAAGCAAATTACAAGCAGCTTGAGGGATTTTCCCTTATAGCTTCAAAAATCTGCCTCATTCTCCAATTTTCTGAACCCCTATCTACTCCAGCATTCCTTCTTGAAAGACAGTACCTATAGTGAACAAATCCATGAGTCGTAATTTGTTATTTTTATTTTTAATTTTTATTTATTTACTTATTTATTTTTGTGGTACTGGGGCTTGAACCCAGGGCCTTGTGCTTGCATGCTTTGCAAGTGCTATACCACTGAGCTGCAGCCCCAACCGATTTTTTAACTTTTTGTTATGGTCTTGATATATTACGCAGACTGCCTCTGCCTCCTGAGTTGCTGGGATTGCAGGCACGTGCCACTGTGCCCTGCTTGTTTTTTAATTTTTTTTATAGGAAAGACCAAGACTATCTAGCACTAGCCTACATTAGCCATCCTCACCTGTTCAGAAGAATTTAAATGATAATTTGTTTTCATAGGCACTTGAAAGGTAGTGGTTTATAACTTTTTAGGATTATAAATTCCTTTGAGAATCTGATGAAAGCCATAGATCCTCCACCAGAAAAAGAATACACATACATTTAAGATGTTGTAGTTCATTTTGCAGTATTTCAGCTCTCCTGAAGTAGCCCACTGGCCTCTCTAATATGTAGCAAGTTAATTTTACGTTCACAAGGTTGGTGGCTTTTGCAAAACTCAGTTATTGCCTTCGTCCTCTTATACTTCATGCAGCCCCAGAAATGATACCTCTGGGCTTCGATTGAGTGAGCACCCAAATGAGGATCAGGGCAGGAAAGCCTTCAGGGCAAAAAGCAGCATGTTTCCAGGTTAAATAAAAACTTTCAGTGGCCTCCTTTTGCAATAAGAACTTTGCTTCTTAGAGCCTTTCTATAGGATAAATCCTATTCTTTAGATGCTTGGCCCCTTAGATTAAAGCCATCTGACTGCCTTAGGCTTCTCTCAATTGCCTGATGCTACTGGACGGAGGCTGACACTTGTGTGCCCTCCCCCATGCTATCCCCAAGCACTGCCCAGCTGTGAAAATACTCTGGTCTGACTAGTGCTTTTGTTTCATTGGCACTTGGCCAGGCCCTCTTGGGTGAGGTTTGAGGCACACAGGCTTTGGCCACTGTCCTTCTCTTTTACCTCCCACCTTCTCCGAGAATGTAAGGTTTCAAGACTTAAAAGTAGTAACATTCCTTTGCTCATAGTGAACAGATTTGCCGAGGCGTAAACAAAAACATATTGCTGATCAGGAAGAATTCCTTTGGGAAAAAAATCACAACAAAAATCCAGACATTCAAGCATCCTAACCTCAGGGATTCACAGAAGACGAATCATTTTCAAAGTTGAAGAAATGGGGTTTGAGCTCTGCATTCCATGTCTACCCAGAACAGCCATCTGTGGGACTGGCTCCAAGACCTATACTTCTCTAGTTTAAATTGTTCCAAATGACAACATGGAGATTTTCTGAGCATGAGCTTCTATAGAAAACATGAAGAAAGTTCCCTTATGAAAAAAAGAGATGACTTCCTATATCAAATATTAGTTTATTTATATATTAAGCAAGTGAAAAATGTTTAGAAAGAGCAGAACCAAACCCAATTCTAGGCCAGACATGGTGGCATATGTCTGTAATCCCAGCAGCTAGGGAGGCAGAGGTGGGAGGATCGAAAGTTGGAGACCAGAGGCAGTCTGGGTAACTCAGCAAGCCCCTGTCTCACAAAGTTAAAAAAAAAGAAAAAAGAAAAAAGGGTGTGGTAGCATCAACTGTGTTTTGTTTTCAAAAAATGGAAGGATCATAAATTTAAGTCATTCTCATAGCTTCTTCTCAGTGTACTTTTTATAAAACTTAAATACATTTATTTTGAAAGGGAATTTTATATCACTGTTGAAAACCCAGGACTGCCAGAAATAGAGGGTAATCACAAAATAAATATAATACAAACAACATGATATTATTAGTTAAATACTATTGTATTTTTTTAGATAAACAAAGAATGTTGTTGTTAGGTGCCGTCGAGTCGGTATCTGACTCATAGTGACCCTCATACGGTTTTCAATGGCTATTTTGGGATTGCCTTGGGAGTGGATTGCTAGGCCCTTCTCTCATAAACAAAGAATAGACAGGTTTTATTATTCAGTTGAGACTTCCCTCTTGACTAATCAGAATTGATAAAGTGATTAATGATATCGATGTTATTTAAGGCTGTGGTGGTCTCCCATATCACATCATCATGCACACCACAAGTAGCATGAATCCTGTTCTTTGAGCAACATGTATTTGGTCCAGGAATTTCCCAACTGGCTACACACCAAAATACATATTTCTATTGACTCCTCCTGAGATATGTCCTAAGACATGAAGAGTCAGAATTTCCAGGGGTTTGGTCTAAAAATATATACTATGAACACTTCCACATAAGAAAGCTTCCAGAGGTAGGAACTGCCAATAGACAAATCCAGGACATTATCCCAGTGCCTTGCTTACACTCTCTTCATTTCTTTGACCCTAACCACCACCCCCTCTCATCTATTGAGAGAGAGAGAGACAATGAGTTTAAGCATCCAGCTTCGTCCAGCTGCCCTGACCTTCTGCTGCAGAGCCCTTGTGAGGGTGCCACATAAAGAGCTTTTATACTCTCTTTCACTGTCCAAATTTGTTGACTTTATTTTTCACTCATTAGTTACTGCTAAACCATTCAATTGGTATGAAGGTTAGTAGTCAATCATGTTAAAGGCATTGAAGTGGATGCTATTTAGAGAAGGTGGGTGCAAATTCCCAGCCTCCAATACTAAGATTGCCCAGACTCTGGGCTGGGATTTGGCTCAGTTGGTAGAGTGCTGTGCTGCAGTCTCTGAGGTCCTGAGTTCAATTCCCATAGCCGCAAAAAATGGGAGAAGGGCCTGGCTATCCACTCCCAAGGCAATCCCGAAATAATCTGCCATTGAAAACCCTATGAGGGTCTCTATGAGTCGGATACCAACTCAACGGCACCTAACAACAACAACAATACTAAGATTAATAGCCACTATTATTTACTATGGGCTGGGATTTAGCTCAGTGGGTAGAGCGCTGCGCTGCAGTCTTTGAGGTCCCAAGTTCGATTCCCAGCACCGCAAAAATGGGAGAAGGGCCTGGCAATCCACTCCCAAGGCAATCCCGAAACAGCCATTGAAAACCCTATGAGGGTTGCTATGAGTAGGATACCGACTCGACGGCACCTAACAACAACAACAACAAATTATTTACTATGCACCATGCTCTGTGCTAAAATGCCTTCCATACATTTTAAATTTGGTTTTCTACCTCTTTTTTGGGCCCTGGAGTTCAGCTCAGTTGGTAGAGTGCTGCTCTGCACAAGTTGGTAGTTCAGTTGGTAGAGTGCTGCTCTGCTGAAGCCCTGGGTTCAATCCTCAGCACCACAAAAATGAGAAGGATCTGGCAACCCACTTTCGAAACAATCCTGAAAAATATAGCTATCAAAAGCCCTACAAGGGTGGCTATGAGTCAGGCTCCACTTGATGCCATCTACCAATAACAACATCTCTCTTGGGTTTGCCACCTTCATAGCAAGTATTATTGGCCCTGTTTTTGATATACATAGAGATATGAATAAAAAATTTGACTAAGGTCACACAGGCTGAATGTGAGGGAGTTTGAAAAAAGCCCAGGTTTGTGCATCTACTATGTTTATTGTTTGTTGTTGTTAGGTGCTGTCAAGTTGGGTCCAACTCATAGCGACCCCTATGTACAACAGAACAAAACACGCCCCGACACTGTGCCATGCCTGGCACTATTGTCAGTGCTTTTCCACTATTCACAGGGTTTTCTTTTTCTTTTTCCTTTATTAGTAAATGACGATGGGGTACAGAGTAACACAGCATTGGTTTTTTCCATTATGCATCCTTTACATCACTTCTAGCAACACTTTCATTGACCCACAAATGGAGACTTATGGCTACTATGTAGTTAAACTCTGATATTTATTTGGGTTATCTTTCCCTACTTTTCCAACATACTCATGAAATTGTTGTGTTTACATTGAGACTGATCTCTCCCCCTTCATCCCTCCTCATTGACCCTCCTCCCCATGCCATCTTCTCCAATCTTCACTTCCCTCTGCTAGATCCCTCCCTCGTCTTTCCACTCCTTACATTGTCCTTTCTATGCTAAGTTTAATTGTGCATTTTTAATATTTCAATTTATGTATAGGATTTTTTCCTTCCTGAATTATGATTCAGCTCCCACATATGAGTGAGAATTTTCAATGGTGGATTGTTTCGGGAGTGGATTTCCAGGTCCTTCTCCTACTGTTTATAGCCCAGTATTGGTATGATAATCTGTAATTAGATATTAAAGAATTCATGTTGTTGTTAGATGCTGTTTAGTCCATGTCTGACGCATGGCGACCATATGTACAACAGGCAAAACACTATTATTAGTGTTTCTCTGTTATTCATAGGGTTTTCAATGGCTGATTTTTTGTTGGGAGTGGGTTGCCAGGTCCTTCTCCCCAGCCTACAGCACCTGGTGTTCCCAGGTGGTATCTCATCCAAGTACTAACCAGGTCTGACCCTGCTTAGCTTCCAAGATCTGACAGGATTGGACACCACAGTGGTACGGCTGCAGACAAAGAATTCATATGTAATACAAATCTCCATTGTCATAGAGGCAGTGTCTCAACCAGAAGTATATGTTTCAAAGTTGAAGCAGGACAGTACTGTTTCTGCAATTATACCCCACAGGTTATATCTACTTTGCTTATGTTTGGATCTGGTCAAAGTATATTATATAAATGTATGAAAATGTTACAATGGAATCCATCATTTTTGTACAATTAATGTACACTGGAGAAAAACAACAAAGAAACCCAAATGGGAATCATCAAATATGGTAGACATTAAGGCCAATTAGAGGATTGTGTGGTAGGTTTAGTAAACAATAACCCTAAATACAAGCAGCAAATTCTATGACTGTGTTCTTAAATTGCTATGGTAAGGTGAACAGATATATTGTTATCATAATTACTTGTTCCAACATTTGACTATATGAAATTAATTATTACTTAGAATTAATTTGATCTCTGCTAAATTCATACAAGGCTTGGGATTTAGCTCAGTTGGTAGAGTGCTAATCTGCATGTTCTGAGGATCTGAGTTTGATCTCCAGCACTTCACAACACAGGTGAAGGAAGTGGCATCCACTCCCAAACCAATCCTGAAATCAATCAGCCATTTAAAACCCTATGGGAGTCAGTATGAGTCAGACTAGATTCAAGGGCATCTAACAACAACAAACAACAAATTCATACTTTCACTATTTAATCAACCCCATTATTTTTGTAAAGGATAAGCAAAAAAAAAAGGTTCACTGAAATTAGGTCATCTTAGATATTCTATTAAAAAGAATAAAAATAATATTGGAATCTTTATTGCAATAGAACCTTCAGGTCCACTCTTATTTACCCATTGTATGCAGAAACAGACAATATCTGCATTGCTGTATTTCTGAGCATTTAACTATCACTCAAATTAATGTTGGCCAGAGATAGTGGTAGGGTTTAGCTCAGTGGGTATAATGCCTACTCTGTGGTCTCTGAGGACCCAGGTTCAATCCCCAGTACCACAAAAATGAGAGAAAGATGTGGCATTCCATTCCTGAAAACAATCCCAAAACAATCAGCCATTGAAAACCTTATGAAGGTTGCTCTGAGTCAGCACCCAATAACAACAAGAAGAGATAGTGGTCAAGTGAGAATATGGATGGCATTCAGTAAGAGCTGGTCTAAGTGTAGTAGAAATAATTGAAAAGCTGAGATGAAACTCAGAAATCCAGGTGACATGGTTGTGTACGTATTTCACACACTGCTCATCTTGGGGATGGCAGGCATGTTTAGCTAGTTCCAGGATATGCTCCACAGGGCTGAGAAAGTTTTCCTCTAATATTATATAATAAGTTGTATTGATGCTGAGTCTACAGCTCTTTAAAACAAAATTAGCAGTGGGATAATAACAAAATGTCCACTCAAACAATGGAAACATGCCTGTCAAGGTTTCATATTTATTACTAGTTTAAGCCTATTTAAGTAGCTCAAACCAAATACAAGGAAACACATCATGTCATATACCTACTGACTTTTTTTCACAGTTAAAATGAGGTATTCTGTCTTTACAATATTCTAGGTTGAATGAAGCAGTGTAGTCAAGGTTATAAGAAAGAAGGAAAGAGATATATTTGAACAATTATTTCCTAGAGGGAAAAAAAGCCAAGTGAAATGTGTATGAATAAGATCATCAAGCCACAAAATATACTTCATAGTATCAAGCAGCAGATAGGCAAAATTTTAATCCTAAGGTTAAGATTGGTATAATTTATTATTACTTTTTAACTTAGCAAACAACATGCACTGTAGTGTCAAGCAAGTAATAGAAGAGAAAATATAATACTTATTAGAGCATTTATCAGATACACAAATTATCTGAATTGACCAAGACTTATTTTCACTATGACAATTTCTGTACCTTTTAACTGCTGATCACTGAGGTTAAGTATTACAGTTGGCATATACACAATATAAATAATGCATATACAATCTGTATTTAATACTTATATTAATATTGGGGTATAACAGTATAGTAGCAGCAAAGTAACATTATTTCTAGAATGTGTTCTAAGATTTATCATAGATAGTGTAGATTCATAACTGCAGTGTTATCAGTGCTATAAACTAATAACAAATGTAAAATTGCAAAGGTACAGAGCTACCAAAGGCCTATATCTGACTTTTCAAAGTGCTGTGCTTCTCACTGGGCATAAAGCTTGTTAGCAAGCCTGTGCTATGTGAACTAAGTATTGGTCCCAAGTTCTGGGCTCATATCAAGTATAGTTCTAATGACTGGGTTTGGTGGGAGAGAATAATGTATTTGAGAAGAGTAAAGGGCAACAACCAGCATGATAAGAGTGTATAGAACATCACTGGACGCACATACCTTTTGCCAGCACCCTGTGATTCATAGTAATCAGCAGATGATGGAGTCTGACCAGGAGAGAAGAGAAGAAAATGGTGTTCTAGGAAGGGGTTGGAGAGGAATGACATAGAAAATGCCTATAGACAACTGGTTAGGTTGCCTCAACAGACTATGGGACTGAACTTTCAGGAAAGTGGAGGGAAATAATTTATCTAAATTATTTAGCTGAAAAATGAGTTTAAAGTCAGGCATGGTGGTGCATGCCTGTTATCTCAGTGACTCAAGAGGCTGAGTCAGGAGGGTCACAAGTTTGAGGCCAGCAGCAGCCTGTGTAACTTAGTGAGACCCTGTCTCAAGGTAAAAAATAAAAAAAGGGCTGGGTTTGCAGCTCAGTGGTAGAGCACTTGCAAAGTATGTGCAAGGCCCTGTGTTCAACCCCCTAGTAATGAAAAAAACAAACAAAAAATTGCACGATCTCTCAGATATGTCATAACATACAATTTAAACCTCAAGAACTTATAGGTTCCTTCCATCAAGTCCATCTTGAGCTGTCTCTCCAGGCCTAAGAGTAACATCTCTACCCATGACACCACATGGCACCTCAAATCCTTTAAACACTGCTTTAACTGAAATTTGTGATGGTCCCTTTCCTACAAGATGTTGGAAATGTGGCAACGTTGGAATGGTCCAGGGAGCTAATGAGAAACTCAGTTATATTTCTGAACAAACACAGCCCTGAATTGTGTGAAACTAAGTCCTCATTGGCTCACTCAAGTAGCTTTTAGTTGCTCTTGTAGTTAATTCTGAGCAAGTATGACAGTCGTGGTTTGATCTGCAAGGTCCCCAGAGCTTGGGAGAATAGGTGATGTGGTTGCATTACTATTCTTATTGTTGGCTGTTGCAGAATGAGCCACTCATCTAATGTCTGTTTTCTCTCCATCCCACATTCCCGAGTTCTCCTACCTGCCTCATGGTCAAGGAGCAGAACACACACATCTTTTTCAATGTGAAAAACTTTTTTCCTGGGGCAGAAATTTGCGTGTTTATTCATGGACAATTGTAAATAATCCTCCTCTACCTCCCTTGACTCCTGTGCAGACTTTCAAAATGCGAGCAAGGCTGGTGACCCAAAGCAGCATGGAGGAGTGCCTGCACTCACCAGTAGAGCAGGGCTCCATGCACTGGTGTTCTGGGCTTCCATGTCACGCTCGATGACCCTTCACTTAGCATGCAAATCCTGAGGAACACTTACGTTTTACAATCCAAGGGAAGTGCATCTATATATTTGAAAACTAAGGGAGAAAAATCAAGTAAACAGTTTACTGAACAGTCAGCAGCCATTGGGTGTCACTGGCATCCTGTGCAGATACCTGTCTGCACTCGGGGTCTTGTAGCACCAAGCACCTGGACAAAGCTGAGGCTCAAATAAAACAGAGCAGAATAATCTCCTCTAGCCTCCATGTCTCTTTGCCAAGTAACAAAGGGTTAAAAGAGGGGAAATGATGTAGTCTCTAATAATTGACCAAGAATTAAAAAGAAAACCAAATTAAGAATGAAATTAAATTCCTGAGGGTAGGGATTTCAGAGCCTGTCATTAGGATTTACTATGGGAATTGAAGGAAGATTAAGAAAGTGAGGAGACTCGCTTTCTTACTCCTATCCAGAGAAGGCCTTGCTGAATTTGACCATACTATCCCAGGAACCTCCTTGGGGGGGGGTTCAAACGTAAGAATAGGGAAAGTTAAACTAAATTTTCCCAAAGGCATTGTATTGTGACCTCCTCAAGGGGTGGAAATGAAAAGTCAGGGCTTAAATTACTTTACAAGAAGTAAAGGCTAGAAGACTAATAGTTGGGGGCATGCACGTGCTTTCAGTAGCTCATTTAAGATATCCCCTGCTGCAGGCAACATGCAAAATATGGCTATGAAATCAAAGGACAGATGTGGGAAACGACTGGGAGAAGGGCCCAGCAATCTTTACAAATGCACACATCCCTCCAGGTTTCCATGTTTATATTCCTCCTTAAGAATCTGGAATCTGATACCTCCTTAGGGATTCTTAGAAAGGGTTGGGGGCACTGAAGTGTGCACATCACCATGCTTAGTTTTGTTTCTAGCTCCTTTCTTTCCAATACTCTACTAGAAGGTCTATGTCTACCTCAGAAACTGAGTTCTTCATGACCAACTACATCTTCTGTCCCCGTGCGTGGCATGGTACTGGTTTCTTGGATCTGGACCACATCCACGCATCCACTGTCTTCAGTAGGACTCAGGGGGCCAGGACATCTTCAGCAGGGTCTGAGGTCACTCACAGCCCTGAGACGTGCAGTCTTGTGGAGGGGCGAAAGACCATGGCGACAGCTGGCCGGGGTGAGAACAGTTCAGTAAACTCCTGCATGAGTGCTCCTGAGGTTAGAAGCACGGCAAATACTGTATGAATGAATGAATGAATGAATGAATAAATAAAGCAACCAAAGCACCTCTTATCAATTAAAAAGAAATCCCCTCTTGAGTTTCAAAGCCCTCATGCAGTGGTGATTAGTAGGCTCAGAACAACTGCAGAAAGTAGAACAATCAAGACAAGAACTGGAAATGTTCCAACACTGCATATTTCTTGCTTGATGACACAGAAGTCATCCTAAATGTCCCCGAGGTAGTCTTATGTTCAAGGAGTTACAAAATGGCTCCAAACCCACTTGGAGCTTCCTCCTTTGATGCCATTGCACTTTCCCACGCATCCTGTGTCAGCCTCCATGGCATCATGGACAAGGCGCCTTCTACTGAGCACTGCATCCTACAGTGCAGATGAAGTCCTAGGCAGACAACAATGAAAGCAATTGCAACATCTGGCTTGAAGACCCCACTCCAAAGAAGACTTTGCCAAAATGATGCTCATGTTCACACAGCAGTCATTTTGGGAAAAGCTACAGAATTAAAGAAATTTGCCATGCAATAAGCATGCATGTATGTCTCTTGTTGGGTCCTTCACTGAATGATCTCCCACCATTGTTCTTTTCACTTTTACAAGGGGGGCAAAAGAAACTGAAAGGAATCAATGCTTTGAAACTGGGAAACACATTTCTGATAACAAGGGCAGTATGCACGCTTTATCTGGAGAACTAAGGTACCTAGTTACCAGCACAAGCTATGTATGAATAACTTGTGGCTGAACCACGTTGTTGATAAATAC
Source organism: Pedetes capensis (assembly GCA_007922755.1). Classification (NCBI taxonomy): domain Eukaryota; kingdom Metazoa; phylum Chordata; class Mammalia; order Rodentia; family Pedetidae; genus Pedetes; species Pedetes capensis. The sequence continues at coordinate 16,744 of VMDO01002362.1, forward strand.
ATCTCACTCTCCCAGAGAAGAAGGGGCAGTGTGCAACAATCCTAGAGAGAACTTGTGCTTTGTTCCTTTCCCCCTCAGAGCTCCCAGGTGATGTTAGAACCACCCCATGGGAGCAGTCTGCACCTGCAATGAGCCATTCTCTTGGCCAGGAATGACTTTTGGGTTCAGCTTCCTCACTGGCCAAAACATCAGAGCCCAGGAGACAATAGAGAACTGGGCCAGTTAGGGGGTACTCAGAGCCCCAGTGGAATTTGGAGACCCTATTTCCATATTCCATTCACTATCACAAGCCATTGAGGAGATCCTGATGTAGATCCCATGAACCATGTTTTCTTCTCTTGGACTTAAGGTTTTTAGAAGTCTTATCTGGGAAAAAGGCAATTAAAAGCCCTATTATTTTACCCAAATGACCCTGTGAGGAAGGAAAAAAAATAAGCCCTTCTCCTGCTCAATTTACCATCACAGCCCAGGAGCCATCCTAATAGGAAACCCCTCAGAACTTCGGAACTCTACCCTGGATCAACAACTTCAACATTACATTTAACAAAATATTAAATCAACACTTAGTTAAAGCTCTGTCTTCCTGCAGAAGGTCATTCAACTCAATCACAGTTGTGGCAAAGTCCACTAGGTCCACGAAGTCAGATGTGATGATGTTGACACCCATAACTCCAGGCTTCTGAGTCTTCACCCAGTCTAGGATGGCAGGGAGATTCCTAGACAGAGGAAAGTGACAGGAGAAGAGAGAACAGACAGACAATAGGGTTCAGAAGGGCTCCCTCAGACAAGGAGATGGACCATTTCCATTAATATAACAAAAGTGTGTCAACAGAAGCAGAAGCCCCCAGGGCCATGTCCATTTAAACTTTCTATTCCACCAAGGGTGAAGTAATCTCTGTTCTCTCACAGAACTAAATTTTCCAGGGTTTCCCTGATCAGAGAGATTATTTGCCCCAAGCACCAAAGAGATAACCATGTCAACAGGACCTTGAAACACTAAGCTAAAGAGTCTCATTATGGCTGGATTCTTGGGCCATTTTTATTACGAAAAAATTCAAATATATGACAGCATCAACATAATTTTTACAGTAAGTATGTCTACTACCTAGATCTACCATTAATATTTTATGATGCTCGCTTACCACATATTTACCTATCCATCTGTCACTATCCGCCCATCAAGCCATCTTATAGTTTTGACATATTCCAATTGCAAACATCTATATGCATCCCCATGTATGTCAGCATGCATGTGATTAACTAGGACTCAATATTTATTTCTGGGCTGGGATTTAGCTCAGTGGGTAGAGCACTGTGCTGTAGTCTCTGAGGCCCCGAGTTCAATTCCCAGCACTGCAAAAATGGGAGAAGGACCTGGCAATCCACTCCCAAGGAAATCCGGAAGCACTCAGCCATTGAAAACCCTATGAGGGTCACCATGAGTCGGATACCGACTCGACAGCACCTAACAACAACAACAACAATATTTATTTCCAGTTTTTCTTTTGAAATCAATGTTATATTCAATAAAATGCACATACCTTAAGTACATACTTGCTAAGTTGTAACAAATAGATACAAATAACCTGAACTCTTATTAAAGTATAACACATTACCAGCACTCCAAAAAGTTATGGTTTTCCCCCTTCCCAATTAATTCTTGGTTAGTCTTCCCAGAGGCAACAAATACATTGATTTTTTTACCTGTCACAGATTAGACTTGCCTATTCTAAAACTTTATATTAATCATACAATATGTATTGTTTTGTGTGAGATGTCTTCCATCCAGCATAACAGTTTTGAAATTCATCCATGTTATTCCATGTATCTGTATTTTCTTTTTTAAAAACACTGCATAGTATTCTATTGTATAACTATAACAACTGCCTTTTTTCCTATTGTGGATACATGAGCTGTTTCCAATTTTTGGTTATTATGAGTAAAACTATATAAGTCTTGGTATGGATATTTGTTTTCATTTCTCTTGGCCAAAAACCAAAGAATAAAACTGCTATATTGTAAGGCTGGTTTACATTTAGTTTTATTGGAAACTACCAGACCTTTTCCCAAAGGAATCATTCATTGTACAATCCCTATTGTTCATATACTCCCACTGACAAAGCCTAATGGCTTTGACTGCTTTACATGCTCCCTGAAATGTGACGCTATCCATCTTTTTAAATGTAGTAATTCTAGTGGATATGTAGTGCTATATCCTATTATTTTAATTTGCAGTTTCTGATGACTAGTGGTGTGGAGCAGTTTGTCATGTGCTTATTGGTCATTTATGTATTGTCTTAGAATATCCATTTTAAAACTTTTACTAATATTTTCATTTTCTTTTTTTAAATGTTGAGTTTTTGAAGATATTTATGTAGCCCCAAACACTAGTTTTTTGTCAGATGTATTTGGTGAATATTTTCTTCCATGTTGTAGCATGTATTTAGTTTTCTCAATGACATATTTTGGTAACCTGAATTCCTTAATTTTGATGCAGCATAATTTATCAATTTTTCTTCTATAATTTATGTTTAAGTTTAAGAAATTTTTGCTTACTCTTGATTCACAAAGATAGTCTCCTATGTTTTCTTCTAAAAGCTTCATGAGTTTTGCTTTTATGTTTACTTCTAAGATCTACCTCAAGTTAATTTTACGTATAGCATAAAATAAGAGTTATAGTTCACTTTTTCCATACAGATAGACAGTTATTCTATCAGTACATGTGGCTTCTTAATAGAGTAATATTTAATCAGTTATCTCATAACACAGTCTGTCAATGTCATTTTGTAAATTGAAGGCTAAATGACAGCCAGAAAGTTTTGCCCAGAAAAGCTCAGAGTTTAGTGAAGTAAGGAAATGACTTCAATTCAACGTGATGGCTTTGATATTAACAGTAAATGTGAAATATTATGGGCAGTACAGAGGAGAGAGCAATAAAGTAAACTCATAGTTTTGCAACATGGTAAAACTACTCACCAAGTACTGAATAGGTTGAAAATGACTTAAGGAAGACAGAAACTGGTGCGCACAGTTGGTTAAGGAATTGGAAATTTTTTGGAAAGGATTTGTTCTAGGCCCAAAGTAAAAACAAGTGAAGTGTTATCTTAATTATCCCCTTTCTCTTCTTTTGGTCACACTCTTTGGTTGTCATTTTTCCCTTTCCTTTACTCCTTTGAAGGTACCCTCCTTTCTTTCAGAATAAATCCTGACCTCTCAGTCTTCTAGAAAGAACGCTATTAGGATGACAGTAGTGTTTTTCTTTCTATTTCTTTTTCTCTCACTTTGACAACTATAATCAGTCCTGAGTCTCTTTTCTCACTCTGTGGAATCCACAATCAACCATTGGCTAAAACAAATCTCATGAGTCAATTTGTTTTTATTTTAGAAGCTGATTATGACTTTTAGTAGATTATGCTTCCAAAAGTACTTCTGTTTTTACCTGGGCTCTTGAAGATGTAATAGTCGCAGCACGACCTTAACTTGCTGAATTTCACTGTCTCTCAGCATCTCCCTTTGTAAACAAGGGTTAACAATGATATATTAGACAAATTTGGGAGGACTGGGTAATATGAGGCCTGCAGTTGTACTGCTGTGGTGTCTGATCTTATCAAATTGTGGAAGCTAAGCAGGGTCAGACTTGGTTAGTATTTGGATGGGAGACCACCTGGGAATACCAGGTGTTTTAGGTTTGGGAGAAGGACCTGGCAACCCACTCCCAAAAAACAATCAGCTATCAAAAACCCTATGAATAGCAGAGAAGTATGAGAATAGTGTTTCATCTGTAGTACATAGGGTCACTATGAGTTGGACACCTATTCCACAGCACCTACAACAACAACAACAACAACAACAACAACCAACAGGTAATATGATATGGGAAAAGGATAAGGCAATCTACTCTCTAAGTAATCCTGAAATGATCAGTCATTGAAAACCCTATGAGGGTCACTATGAGTCATACCTGACTTGATGGCACCTAACAACAACAACAACAGATAATATAATACATATAAAGTATTTATAGTACTGCCCAGGATATAGTATCATAAGTATTTGTCAGGAAAAAAAGGAATCAAAAATGGAAGTGTATAAAGTAGAGCTATGTCCAGGTTGGGAATAAGATGTTTCCTTAAAATAGTCACTCATTCTGTGCTCAGGCAACAAAATGTACCAGAGAATTGAGGGGGGGCAAATGTAGACCTCCCTGAGAGACCATGAATATGCAGTGGTTCACATGAAGGACATACTGGTACTGAGCCTGATGCAGTCAAGATTTTTCTCTCTCTCTTTCAGTATTTCCCTCTCTCTCTAATCCCTTGTTGCTGTTGTTAGGTGTCGTGGAGTCGGTGTCTGACTTATAGTGACCCTACATACAACAGGTGAAACAGTACTGTTATTGCTTCTCTGCTATTCACAGGGTTTTCAATGGCAGACTGTTTTGGGGAGTGAGCTGCCAGGTCCATCTCCCAAGCTAGTAGCACCTGGTGTTTCCAGGAGGTCTCCCATTCAAGTACAAACCAGGCCCCACTCTGCCTAGCTTCAGAGATCTAATGGATCCAACACCACAGCAGTACAGCTGCAGGCCTCTCATCCCTAGTCAGTGTTTAAGTATGGAATCCTGGCGCCATCTGCTGGTCATCATGGGAAATAGAGAATTGCCTGGAGGTAACCCCAACCAACTGCAGCTAGAGCCTAACCTTGGAAGATCTCTGGAACCAGAGCAGAGAAATGTGGGAAAGGTATGTACATGTGGACACCAGTGACAAGGAGCTCTGTGTCTCTGAGCAGCTTTGGGCTGCAAGTGCCAACCTTCCTTAAGGCAAGGACCAAATAACCAGGAGTAGGTATAGAGCGGAGTTGGGGTTTGGATCAGTTGGTAGAGGGTGGCTCTGTGCTCTCTGAGGCCACGGGTTCAGTCCCCAGCACCGCACAAGTGGGAGAAAGATGTGGCAATCCATTACTGAAGCAAATGCGAGACAATCAGCCACTGAAAACCCTGTGAATAGCAGAGAAGCACTGACATAGTGCTGGGCATGGCACAGCGTTGAGTGTTTCATTCTGTTGTACATAGAGTCACCATGAATTGGACTCAGATGGATGGCATCTAACAACAACAACAACAACAACAACAACAACAACAGGTATAGAGAAAGAAATGTAGAACCTGTTATGAAGAGGTGTCACTTTATTTTCTTAACTCCTGGCATTTATTAAAATGAAAGATCCTTGCAAAAGGCTGAACAAGATATTGTTGTCAGTTCCCTGAGGCTGCAGCAGCAGGCCAAAAACTTCCCTTTGACTTCAAGGTCTTCCAGAGAACAAGGCTGGGCCACTGAGTTTCTGGGTTTCTTCACACACAGGGATGGCAGGCCTATTTTGTGCCAGGCACTATGGTGGGTATCTGCAGATTAAGACTACAATCTTGTAAGGCATTATTAACCTCATTCAACTGGTAAGAAAAACCACAGCTCAGAGATCTCAGAAAACTTGTCCAAGCCCACCCTGTTGTCAAGAGGACTACCTTAGTTTGCTAGGGCTGCCACAACAAAAAGTTACTTGGCTTAAACACCTGAAATGTATTTTCTCTCGTTGAAGAGGCTGTAAGTCCAAGATCAAGGTACCAGCCCATGTCATTTCTCCTAAGCCTCTCTCCTTGCTTGCAGATGGCCATTTTCTTCCTGTCTCCTCATGCATATCCATGTTGCCCCCTGTGTGTCTAAATGTCTTCTTTAAGGACACCAGTCTCAGTGGATTAGGGCCTGCTCTAATGGCCTCATTTCAACTTAAAGGTCCTTTCTCTAAATATGGTCACATTCAGAGGTACTGGAGTTAGGGCTTTAACATATGAGTTTTGGGAAAGGAGGCATAATTCAATGACCTTAATAGGGACCACGCCAGGCTTCAACCTCAGGCCTTTTGATTTGAGTGCATGTCTCCTCCAAGAGTTCCATAGCTACTCTGTTTTCAGGCTTTGGCAAAAGTCACTTCTGTTTGATTTCACTAGTAGTGCTGTGCATCTGAATTTCAGGTTTCTTTGAATCTAGTGAAAACTACCATACTACCATTTTTTATCAAGCTTAAAGAAAGAAGAAAAAATTCAAGCCTTGAGTGGCAATACTGAAGGATTCTACAGGGAAAATATTAGATGAGGCAGGAAACATTAAAGAAGATAGAAAGAACACACCGTCATTACACCAAAAAGAATTGGTCAATGACAAACCATTTCAAGAGGTTGCATATGATCAGGAACCAATGGTATTGAAGGATGAAGTAGAAGCTGCCTTGAAGAAATTGGCAAAACACAAGGCCCAGGAATTGATGGAATACCAACAGAAATGTTTCAATAAACAGATGCAGCACTGGAGATGATCACTTGTTTATGCCAAGAGATTTGGAAAACAGCTACCTGGCCAACTGAGTGGAGGAGATCTATTCTTATTCCCAAGAAAGAGGCTCCACTGAAATGTGGAAATTATTGAACGACATCATTAATATTATATGCAAGTAAAATTTTGCTAAAGATCATTTAAAAGTGACTGTGGTAGTATATTGACAGGGAGCTGCTGGAAAATCAAGCCAGATTCAGAAGAAAGTATCATTGCTGATGTTAGATGGATATTAGCTGAAAGCAGAGAATATCAGAAAGATGTCTATCTATGTTTTATTGACTATGTAAAGGCATCTGATTGTGTGGATCATGACAATTTATGAATAACATTGGGAAGAATGGGAATACTAGAACACTTCATTGTACTCATGAGGAATCTGCACATGGACCAGGAGGCAGTTGTTCAAACAGAACAAGGAAACACTGCCTGATTTAAAGTCAAGAAAAGTGTGTGTCAGGGCTATATCCTTCCACTGCACCTCTTCAATCTTTATGTGAGCAAATAATCCGAGGGGCTGGACTTTATGAAGAAGAATGCAGCATCAGGATTGGAAGAAGACTCAACAACAACCTGCATTATGCAGATGACACAACTCTGATTGCTGGAAGTGAAGAGGATTTGAAACATTTAATGATGAAGGTAAAAGAACACAGCCTTCAATGTGGACTGCACCTCAACATCAAGAGAACAAAAATCCTTACAACTTGGTCAGTATGCAAATTCATGATAAACAGAGAAAAGATTGAGGTTGTTCAAGACTTCACTTGGTTCTAAAATCAACACCCACGGAAGCAGCAGTCCAGCAATCAAAAGATGTACTGCACTGGGAAAGGCTGCTGCAAAAGACCTCTTTAAAGTGCTGAAAAGTAACGATGTCACATTGAAGATGAATGTGCGCCTGAATCATGCCATGGTATTTTCAGTCGCATCATATGGTTGTGAAATCTAGACATTGAATACGGGAGATAAGAAAAGAACTGATACTTTTGCATGATGGTGCTGGAGATGAATATTGAATATACCACAGACTGCCAAAAGAACCCACAGATCTGTCCTAGAAGAAGTGCAACCAGAGGGCTCCTTGGAAGCAAGGATGGCTAGACTACATCTTACATATTTTGGACAGGTTGTCAGGAGAGACCAATCCCTGGTGATGGACATCATGTTTGGGAAAGTGGCGGGTCAATGCAAAAGAGGAAGACCCTCAACTATATAGATTGACATAGTGGGTGCAATGGGCTCAAACATAAAAAAGGTGGTGTGCCTAGCACAAAGTCAGGGAGTGTTCTGTTCTGTTGTACATAGGGTTGCTATGAGTTGGACCCAATTTGATGGCACCTAACAACAACAACCACCACAGAAGTTTAGTCAGAATGGCTACATTTTTTGTGGCTTCCTTTTAGGGTGATGAACCAAGGTGAACAAGATCTCAGGCATAATGTTTACCTACAAGTTGGAGGGTTAACTCCCTACTGAATAAACTCCCTCTTCACTCATAGAAAAATATACCTGCGTCTTCTGTCCCTTGGTTTGAACTGATAACTAGTGCCCAGGACAACCTGACAGCCCTTCCAGGTGCTGGTAGTTAGGAGAAGGACCTATGACTGTCAGCAGTTCAGGGGAAATGACAGCAAAATATTGCAATGGCACTTGGTAACAAATTCTTGACCAGAGCTGCATTTCCTTCTTTAGCTGATGTGTGGGTGTAGGAATGCAGCTTCATACCCATAATATTCTTATAACCAGCAGGGGTTAAGATGCCAAAGGAGCTTCCAATCTCAGGCACATCTGTCTGCTACTCAGTTGGGCAAGGGCTCTGGCATACTTCGGGACCTTGGCTTTGGGTGCAAGCTACTGTCATTACCAGTAAATAAAGAGCCTGGGATTTATCTGCAGTCAGATTAAAGTTCTAGGAATTTGTAGGTTTGAAATGAAAATCATGGTGATGTTGTGGTAACACTTGTAAGCAGTGAAATATGACCAGATTCAAGTACTTAAAAGACAACTACAGGCCTGTGGAGCAGAAAGGAAGTTGAGCATTGGACAGGGTGGTGGGCAAGTTATCAGTAGTCCAATCTGGGACAGGTTACTGACTCTGACCAGCTCTGTAGTTTGACTGCACCTAACAACAACAAAAACTAGCTCTTTGGTTCTGGGTCACTTAGTTTCACTGAGTCTCATCTTAAGTGAGGATGATAAAGTACTTTAGACAATATGCCCTTCTAGAGGCTGGATTGGATTTAAGAATCAAACAAAATCATTTGCAAAAAAGGTGTCTATATTCGGAATATAGTACACAGATATAACCTATCTTTATTTTTAAACAGTCCCTCTTTCTTATTAGTGTAGCTCTCTGTACAGACTTTTATTAGAGTGATTTGTGCCTTCCTTTATAGAAATGTTCATGTCAGTTTGTCCTGAGAGCCTTTGAGTTCCACAAGGCAAAGACTACATAATTCATCTTGTATCTTTGCACCTACCTCCTCCTACGTACACAGTTTATTGAATTAATTAACAAATAATGTTAATCTACAAATTTACCAAAACCATGAGGAAAACACTGTGAATGCATAAACATATATTATAAAAAAGAAAGATTATGATTCTAGATCTTTTGAGATACCATATTGTTGTATAAAATTCTTTTTTGCTTTTCAAGTTGACTACAACTGAGTCAAGACTTAGCAGAGACACACAGAGAGGGATTTCTGGTTCTATCCACAATCAGTATCATCAGGAGGTGTCACTACAAAAGAAAAGTGCAGCTGCCTCTTCCTATCTAAACTCCAGAGTAGGTGAATTACTGTTATTTGAACTTATGCTATCCAAACTCAGAACCAAATAAACATGGACATGTGTTTGGAGGAATCTTTTACTATGAGAACTATGATCACCACCTGGAATTCAGGACCCAAACAGATTCCTGTAAATGTCTCTTGTTACCCAAACATACTAGCTTCCTCAGCCTGAATTGCAAGAGATGCCACATTCCCCCCTGCCCCCGCCCCCCCCCTTCTCTCTTTCTCTCATCCTTTTTCTTGACAACAGCTATCATTCACTGGTGTCTGGAATAAAGAACACCATCTCATACAAAATGACTGGGGCATCTCCTGCTTAATTCTATGTTGTTGTTTGGTGCCACAGAGTTGGGTCTGACTCATATAGCGACCCTCTTAGGGTTTTCAATGGCTGATTGTTTCGGGAGTAGGCTGCCAGGTATTCCCAGGGGTCTCCCATCCAAGTACTAACCAGACCTGACTCTGTTTAGCTTCTGAGATCTGATAGGATCAGATGCTATAGTGGTATGGCTGCAGGAGCCTAATTGTATGGTCAGCCTTAATTCTGCCCTGAGGAAGTGTTTGAGGCTATGGGATGGTACTTATGAGGCATGGTCACCATGAAAATGAGAAGAACAAAATCTTGCAGGGCCATCACTGAATCCCTAGCACCTAGCACAGAGGTGTGTACTGAGTGCTGCTTACATGAGTTGAGCACCTGCGCCAGTTGCAAGGCCAGGGACAGGGACACCACGTGGCACGTGTCAGACAAAACACACAGTAGAGCTGCTCAAAGTGCGTGGCCTTAGTATCAAAATTTCGATAGTATTTATGGAATAATGTGGGGAACTCTTACTGCAAGCCCCCTCAAATCCACAGCTTTTCCAACCCAGGGTGTCACACATACTTTGCAAGTGCTCTGTCACTGAGTTGTACTCCCAGCACCTTTTAAATTTTTTACATTCTGAGTCAGGGTCTCACTAAGTCACACAGGCTGCCTCTGGCCTTGAGCTCCCCATCCTTCTGGCTCAGCTTCTTGACTTGCTGGGATTATAGGCATGTGCCCCTGCATTGACTTCAAATATAAGTTTTTTTTTTTTCTTTTTGCAGTACTAGGGGGCTGAACCCAGGGCCTTGCACATACTTTTGCAAGTGCTCTATCACTACCTCAAACCCCCATTTCCTTTTCTATTTTTTTTTATCTTGAAATATGGTCTCACTAAATTACGCAGGCTGTCTCTGGCTTCAAAGTTACGATCCTCTTGCCTCTGCCTCCTACCTCACTGGGATTACAGGCATGCACCACTGCACCCAGCATATAAGGTTTATTAAAGTTTTTTTAAATTCATAAACTATAGAATTTTACTGTTGTGTATTAAGAAGAAAATCAATTTAATTTTTTTTAAAACTTTACTTGTGGACTGGGAAGGTAGCTCACTGATAAGAGTATTTGCCTAGCATACACATGCTCTAGGTTTAATCCCCAGAACTGCAACAAACAAAACAAAAAGAACATTATTGATGGGGCCAGGTGTGGCAGTGCACAACTGGAAAGGCTGAGGCAGAGGGATCCTGAGTTGGAGGCCAGCCTGGGGGACATAGGCAGTTCAAGGCCAGCCTGAGTTGCCAAAAGAGATCCCGTCTCAAAGAAAAGTAAAATAAATAAATAAATAAATACAATAACAACAAAAATCCCAACAATAAAACCTTACTTGTGGGTGGAAGTAAACTCTTACCTATGAACCAGAGTGTTCTTGAGGCCCCCAACCAGGCCCCTGGCGATAGTCTTCACTCTAGGGGTGAGAATCGCCTGAGAGACATGGAAAGATCCTCGGGGGGCCCGCTCGCTTAGGGTGGTCTCCAAAAAGAGGATCAGTTTGCGCACGCTGGTTGTATTTGCCCAAGGTGCTGGAATCTTCTTTCCTGGCCACAGGAAGGGGTATTGCTTGTAGAACGGACAGTGGTAGAAAATAAGAACCTGAAATGTCCAGAACAGAAAAAGGAGAGCAATTCATGAAAAAGTTGAAAGGTAACTGCTTGGATTTACACTGATTACTGGGAAGAAAGGCTAATGGACATATGTAGAAATTCAAGAATTATTGTAAATATATTTAAAAGTAAATAAGCAAAGATTTACTGAGCACCTGCTTTTTGAGCTTTTTTGGGGAGGCTTTTTTATTGTTATGAGCACCTTTGGAAGTACGGTAAAATCATAGACCTCCACCTCAGAATCATAATTTAAATGAATGCATAAAATAAAATAGACAACATTATAAAGGAAGTCAATGATATGGAAATATACCTATCCATATAATGAATAAATTTATAATAAATTAATGTATATGCCTCAAGGAATGCATAAAATCATTTTGTTGTGGGTTTAATAAGTTCCCTAACTTTGGGTTGGTGATGAGCATGATGTTTTAGGGCATCTCCACTAACGGGAATGTGACATGGACACACCTCCATGGGAATAAAGTAACAAGTGGAGCCAACCCTGTTGTACAAAGCCATGGCCTGCATTTGGAATTGATGGGTATAGAAATTTTCAGTTACAGGTTAGTAAAAATGACTAGGGTTTTTTTTTCCCCCATCCAAATTGTTGTTGTTGTTGTTAGGTGCCGTCCAGCTGCTACCTGACTCATAGCGACCCTCTGTACAACATGGGAAACACTATTGTCAGTGCTTCTCTGCTGTTCATAGGGTTTTCACTGGCAGATTCATTTTTGGGAGGGGGTTGCCAGGTCCTTCTCCCAAGCCTACAGTATCTGGTGTTCCCTGGGGGTCTCCCATCCAAGTACTAACCAGGCCCGAACCTGCTTAGCTTCCGAGATCTGACGGGATCGTATGCCACAGGGCTATGGCTGCTGGCCCATCCAAATTAGGACTTGTTAAATCCCACCCACACACCCACCCTGGGATATCTTTGGACTTCAGACTGAAAATTCTGAGATGACTTAGCTCATATGGTCTAGAAGTTCTGTTTTCTGTGCTCAGGAAATAGACACTTAGCTGTTAGCATTTGGATACACACACGGCAGGGCACTGATGTGTGAGTAAATAAATTTTCAAATGCACAGGCTGACTCTGAATGAATCATCCTTCCCGGGAGAGGAAGGGAGCAGGCCACTTGAGTCAGGGAGGATTGGCAGAGGCCACGGGCCTCCATTGGGACCTCTCCCGGTGGTGATCATTTCGAAAATAATTAGCAAGCCCCATCCACAGCATTAATTAGTTTCTGAGAGGCAGCTGTGGGATGGAGAGCTGCTCTTCTTCTTGTCCCAGTTCGCAGTCCTGCCGGGAGGTTTCTAGAAGGGATATAGTCTCCCCATCTAGGCCTCGGGGATCTCTTCCGGGAAGAACGTCCTGTGCGTGTTTACGCTGCCTGGGCTGCAGTTCCCAGACAGCTGGCCAGGAGCGCAATCCTCCAGGCACCCAGGAAGGCACAGGGCTCTGCTGCCCGTCTTGTTTCCAGTGTGAGTTCAGCTGTTGACGAACCAGCTGAGTGACGGATCTGGAGGGCCGGGAGCCAGGGGTGTCAGGCTAGATGTGCCAGAACGGGGGATGGCTGTCCTCATTGTTTCTGACGGTTGTAATGCCTGCTGACTGCTCATGTTGTCTGCGGTAAACACGTGTGGCAATGAGGTTAATCATCGGCTCATCATAAGCAGATTGCCTGGGAGATGGAGGATTTTCTCCTGGTTCTGGAACAGGAGAGTTTGGAAGGCTGGTGCCTGTGAGGCAGGGGTCTGCACAGCTCCACAACAGGCCTATCAGATCATATCCTGTGACACCTGCCCCAGGGCTGAGCCTCAGAGCAGGAGAGGACAGTGATGCCCTTTACTCTGCCTTAAAAGAGGTGCAAATCCAATTAAACTTAGCGTAGAAGGAACAATTTACAGAGTGGAAAGAAGGAGGGAGGGATCTAGCAGAGGGAAGCAAAAATTGGAGATGGGATGGGAAGGAGCGCCAATGATGAGGGATGAAGGGGGAGAGGTCAATCTCAATGTAAACAGCTCAACTTCATGAGTATATTGGAAAAATAAGGGAAGTTAGAAAAAAAATAATAAAACTTACTAGAATAGCTAAAAAAAAAAAAGTAATAATACCAAAGGCTGGCAATAATGTAAACAGACTAGATCACTCATGTAATACTGCCGAGAATGTAAAAAGGTAGATCACTATAGAAAAAAGTTTGGATTTATATCAAATCGGGATGCACATACATAGATAAATGTTGTTAGGTGCTGTTGAGTCAGGCCTGACTGATAGCGACCCCCATAGGGTTTTCAATGGCTGATTGTTTTGGGATTGCTTTGAGAGTGGATTGCCAGGTACTTTTCCCGTTTTTGCAGTGCTGGGGATCAAACCGAGGGCCTCAGAGAGTGCAGCATGGCACTCAGTCAACTGAGTTAAACCCCAGCCCATATAGATAAATATTCTCACAAAAAAACCACGCAAATAGAAAGAAGACCATTGGTGAGGGGTGTGGATGGGGGAGGAGGGTCACCAGAGGGTAAGGGAGAAGTTATGTGAGCAATGTACAATGAAATGCATATATAGAAATGTCAGAATGAAACCCATTAAGTTGTACATTAAAAATTACTAATAAAAATATTAAAAAAGAAAAAGGTGGAAATCATACAAGTTATACAAAAAAGCCTTTCTGCCTTTCCTCAAGAGCCTTCTTGAGCAATCTAATCATGAAGGTTTCAGGTGAAGCTCTGCTTACTGTGGGAGGCTGGCCTAGGGAACCAACTCTCATGCTACAAGATTCTAGGTGCTGGGACGTTCTGCTCCGGGCCTGTGTTTTGCATCTGCTTCCCTACTTCACTTGGCTATCTTTATCTCTGAAATATTCTCCTCTCCAGCTCAGCAGTTCATGTTCAGTTTTCCTCTTGAGAATTGGATTAAAAATCTCATTTCCTTTAGAACTATTCTTTGAGTGGCCTTCTCTTATTCTGATTGTCCCTTTACGGGGAGCCTCTGGGATTCAGATTTATGCTACGTTCTACTTTTCAACTAATGTATTACAAAACCCCTTTCTGCATATTGTACAAAACATTTGGGGCAGTCTTATCTGTAATTGAATATTGATATTGACTCATGTATTCTTATTAAAAACTTAAATACTTCCAAAAGGTAGATTGAATCTTTTAATTTATTGGGTCCTCAAAACCCATATTGACTAGTGTACAAATATATACCTGTGAGCTGGGATGTAATTGCATGTTGAACAAATGAAATTTGCCTAAATGGTAGTGCACTTCCTGATATTAAATTATAGGAATAAAATACTCAGTGCAAGAGGGTATGTGCAAAGTAGCTTATTACATAATGAAGATTTAAAGTGTGATCACAAGTGTAGCATAGCCCCAGCAGAGAGATGACTGGCCTAGGGAACCAACTCTGAGATCTTATGTTTCAGTTTTTAAGGAGAGATATTGTTGTTAGTGCTGTTGAGTCAGTGTCTGACTCATAGCGATCCTATGTACAACAGGTGAAACACTATTGTTGTGCTTCTCTGCTATCCATAGAGTTTTTGATGGCTGATTGCTTTTTGGGAGTGGGTTGCTGGGTCCTTCTCCCAAGCCTACAGCACCTGGTGTTCCCAGGTAGTCTCCCATCGAAGTAGTAACCAGCCCAATCCTGCTTAGCTTCTGAGATCTGATGGGATAGGATGCCACAGTGGTATGGCTGCAGGCTTAAGAAGAGATGTTGTTGTTAAGCGTCGTTGAGTCGGTATCTGACTCACAGTGACCCTCATAGGGTTTTCAATGGCTGACCGTTTCAGGATTGCCTTGGGAGTGGATTGCCAGGCCCTTCTCCCATTAAGAAGAGATAGGGCAGAGAAAATACGGGGAAGGAAGGAGCAAAGGGACTCTTAAGATTTAAGCTGGCAATGCTCTTTTTTCCTGACCCTTCGTCACAGCTTCTTCCTTTCCTAACTTTAGCAGTATTTGCAATTGGATGACATGGTTAAATTAGCTCATACTTAAAAACTATAATAGATCATCATTCTGCTTCTAGAAGTTCACTGTCCACAATTCATTATTCCTAAAGATATTTCTTACTCCTGTGTATTTCTAATCAGTTTAGTATGCAATGTGTCAACCACCCAGAATATTGTGTACGAAAAATTATGACATTTTATTTGAACTGAAATTTAACCTTATTTGTATCCCCATATTCAAAAGCCATTCCTTTTTCCCATTCTCACAACTGAGATCCTGCTTCTTATCACTCACTAACAATGCTTCCTTGGGCAACTTGCCTAATCTCCCTATTCTTCAGTTTCCTTATCTGTAAAATGGGGGTAATAACAAAGTACCTATCTCAGAGTGCTGCTGAGAGGATCAAGTGAGTGAATCCATGCATCTGGCATACTGTAAGGCATAATAAATGTTGGCTGTGATTGTTGTGATTGCTAGTATGTAATGATGTATGAGAGAAACTCCACTGGGAATAAAATCTCTCCAAGTTAGACCTGTGAATCTGAACAGATACAAACTTAGGTTTGGTGGAAGAAATGTGATAAATATTTGGCAAAATATCACTTACAAGAGTATTAGTGAGGAAGAATGGCTTAGATATATTTTAACAAATCCTAGAAGAGTTAACTCATGAAACTTCTGTGGAGTGTAAGATATTTAGCACTTTTGCTGGTGTGGTGCACAAAGCCATGAGGCATTTGCAGTCACTCAAGCCAGACCAAGGAGTCATCCTAGAATCCTCCACTAGGAGTCTGTGCCTTCACCTTCTGACACATTCACAACTGACCGCTGGTTGCTGAGTCTATTCCTTGCCTACTTCTGCCCACTGCCCTGCCCCTGATGTTTCCTAGCACACCATCAGAAGGGTCCCACTAAAACCTAAGTCAGGTGCTCAGAACTCTTCTCCCATGACCACCTTCTGTCTTTCCCACCTCTTCCTGCTTCTCTGTCCTCACCTGCTCATCAATCAGCCTCATTGCCTCTGTTTCTTCTCAAAATGTCAAGGAAACTCCTGCCTTAGGGCCTCTGTGTTGGCTCCATTTCCCGCCAAATACCAATGTGATTTTATTTCCTCAAATGCCACCTTGTCAGTGAGTGCTGCCTTGCTCAACCTATGTAAAACTGCAACCAACTCTCTCGCCCAAGGAAGCCTCGTTTCCCCTTATACCACACAAGACTTTTCTTATTGACAGCTCTTACCACTTTCTAGCAATATTTATATAATGCATTATCTTTTTCTATTATCTCTCTTCCTCTCATTAAAGGAAAGCTCCATTAGGGCAAGGATCTTTGTTTTATTTACAGATTTTTCCCAATCCAGAGAATGGTATTTAGTAGATATCTGATGTTTGATAAATATTTGCAAATAAATCATATTTCACTTATTCTTAACTAAATGCTTCTCCCTGAGTTAAAAAAATTGCCTCTTTAAGATGTTTTACTCAATACATCTATGAATGATTTTGAATGAAAGCTGTTTTTTTTTTTTTTTGTAAAGATGGTCTAAATTGAAG
Source organism: Pedetes capensis (assembly GCA_007922755.1). Classification (NCBI taxonomy): domain Eukaryota; kingdom Metazoa; phylum Chordata; class Mammalia; order Rodentia; family Pedetidae; genus Pedetes; species Pedetes capensis. The sequence continues at coordinate 33,417 of VMDO01002362.1, forward strand.
ACTTCTCCTTCTGAAGTTCTCCTCTGCTTCCACCATCCCTTGGGATCAGAATGGAATATATCTAAGGCCTACATTCTTTTCAAGCATGCCCCTCACAGGCCTATGTTTGGAGGATCTTAAGCATCCTGGACAATGCCATCCCAGCCTGGACACTGCCCCACCTTCTGTGGGTTCTTGCTTAACTCTGTCTCCCACTATAACCTAAATTCTATAAAAAGGGCCTTACAAAGTATTGTAAATGACTTCCTATCACCTATTGTTTTTCTAGGGCTGGGATTTAGCTCAGTTGGTAGAGTGCTGCTCTGTATTCTCTGAGGGTCCGGGTTCAATCTCCAACACTGCAAAAATGGGAGAAGGATGTGGCAATCCACTCGTGAAGCAATCCTGAAACAATCAGCCATTGAAAACCCTATGAGGGTCACTTTGAGTTGGACCTGACTCCACAGCACCTAACAACATTTTCCCTTATCATTCCATACCTGGTGAGAGGTCTCTGAAGGGTGTTTAAATGGACTTTAGGGGAGACAGAATTGTTATGACCAACTGGTCCATTTCATAGCTTTGCCTTGGCCTAGTTCTGGCCAGGCCATTCAAAGTAAATTTAGATGTCAAACAGAATGCAGACATACTTTCAATATTGTTGTTAGGTGCCATGGAGTTGGTGTCCAACTCACAGCCACCCTATGTACAACAGGTGAAATGGTATTGTTAGTGCATCTCTGCTATTCACAGGGTTTTCAATGGCTGATTTTGTTTTGGGGAATGGGTCGCCAGCTCCTTCTCCCTCTTTTAATATTAGGCAGGTATTAGTCCCAGCTCAACAGGGCCCACAGAAGCCATCTTAGAGCTGGGGACCAGTCTGCCTAGGTTCAGTACTCCAAATGACCCACTCCTTCTAGCCTTTGAGACTGGGGTTGAGCTATATTACCAGTTGTCACCTGTAAAATATATCCACTATTCCTATAAAGGGGCTGGGATTTAGCTCAGTTGGTAGAGCACTGCGCTGCAGTCTCTGAGGTCCTGAGTTCAATTCCCAGCACCGCAAAAATGGGAGAAGGACCTGGCAATCCACTCCCCCAAGGCAATCCCCAAACAGTCGGCCATTGAAAACCCTATGAGGGTCGCTATGAGTTGGATACCGACTCAATGGCACCTAACAACAACAACAACAATAACATTCCTATAAAGCATACGAGTAAAGTTCTTTCCCTCTTACCTGGCACTTCTTCTCCCACAGAGTTCTCAGTGTCATACTTTCTACACTGCAGGCTGGGCACAACTTGTTCCCAAAGGCTTCCTGGATCCAGACAATCAGGCATTTGTGATGGGCCTCATCCATGGCATAGAAGTGGTTGAAATCCAGGAACACGATTTCCCGGGGGTGCTGTGTGAGAAACGCGTCAATCTCCATCAGACCATCCTTGACTTTGGTGCCAAAAAGCCCATGGATGAAGTAGATCTCCTGGTCGGTGTCCCCAGGCTTAGAAGACACTCGCAGGTCAAAGTAGCGGATTCCAGCCTCCAGCTGTTCGCGGAAGGTCAGGTTTTGAGTCACAGACCATTTCTTCATGAGCTTCTTCACCAAGGAGATCCTGGCGAGGCGTTTGATGGCTGGGGTTTGGTCAGGCCCCACTGGGGACTTTTCATCTACCCAATAGCTGAATGAATCATGGGAGCCTGAACAAGGAAATAAAGGGGGGGAGCACAGATGAGACTGGATGGGAAAACCATGACAATCGATAAGAAATCAATAACTAACCAAAACCAAATATACAAAACCTTTATAAATGAATACTTACAAAAAATTTCAAGCTTGCTGGGAATGAAATAAATACAAATAAGAGTAATGTAGCCTTATCGTTGTCAGGTGCCATCAAGTGGGTATATAACTCATAGCGACCCTACATACAATAGGAAACTATTGCTAGTGCTTCTCTGCTTTTCACAGGGTTTTCAATGGTGGATTGATTTTTGGCAGTGGGTTGCTGGGTCCTTCTCCCAAGCCTATAGCACTTGGTGTTCCCAGGTGATCTCCCATCCAAATACTGACCAGGCCCGACCCTGCTTAGCTTCTGAGATCTGAGGAGATCTGATGAGATCGGAGGCCACAGTGCTACAGCTGCAGGCATAGCCTTATTAGCAGCTTGTTAAACTCAGAGTAACACTATAATTCTCATATATTTCTAGTGTAAATTAAAAATCCTTCTGGAAAGCTATTTAGAAATATGCATAAAAATCAGATATCTAAAATATTCATACCATTCGATGTAGTAATTTCATTTCTAGAAAGCTACTCTGAGGAAATAAACTCAAACATATGGAAAAACAAAGATGGTTGCTGAATATTATTATAATAGATTACAAGTGGAAGTTGCTATGGTGCCCCCTATAGTAATTGTTGCCTGCAGCGATAGCCCTGTGGCATCCGATCCCATCAGATCTCGGAAGCTAAGCAGGGTCGGGCCTGGTTAGTACCTGGATGGGAGACCGCCTGGAAACACCAGAAGCTATAGGCTTGGGAGAAGGACCTGGCAACCCCTTCCCAAAAATCAATCTGCCATTGAAAACCCTATGAACAGCAGAGAAGCACTGACAATAGTGTTTCCTCTGTTGTACAGAGGGTCGCTATGAGTCGGACACCGACTCAACGGCACCTAACAACAACAACAACAATAGTAATTGTGGCACAGCCACTTTATTCATGCCATTGAAACAAAAGGCATGGAAACACTGTGTCTATCCTAATAATGTTGGGATAGGCAGCTAAGCCTGGAACATGAAGAATTAAAAAAAACCTTGCTTAGCTTTTATGCATTTAAAATATAATGAATAAATGAAAATTAAAAATAACAAATGTATATACTCTTTTATTATTGTAAAAATACAAGTCAGTAGAAATAATTTTTTGACAGATCTAATAAACATTTTGATGGGCTCAATACAGGTTAGTGACATCATTCTCTTTTTGAATATATATTATTTGTTGTTAGGTGCCGTAGAGTTGCATCCTACCCATAGCAACCCTCATGGGGTTTTCAATGGCTGACTGTTTCAGGATTGTTTTTCCGGAGTGGACTGCCACATCCTTCTCCCATTTTTTGCAGTGCTGGGGATTGAAATCTGGGTCCTCAGAAAGTGCAGAGCAGCACTCTATGAACTGAGTTAAACTCGAGCGTGCGTGCGGGTGTGTGTGTGTGTGTGTGTGTGTGTGTGTATGTGTATATATATATATTATTTAGTTATTTACTTATTGGTAGTTGAGGGCAGAACCCAAGGCCTTGCACATACTTTGGAAGTGTTTTACCACTGGGCGGCATCTCCAGTCCATTTTTTATTTTTTGAGTCAGGGTCTCACTAAGTTATGCAGGCAGCCTCTGGCCTAGAACTTGAGATCCTCCTGCCTCTGTCTTCCAAGTTGCTGGGATTACAGCTGTGCACCATAGTATCCAGTTGAACTTACATCTTGATGGGTTGAAACTGCTTTTAAGTGGTCCAAGTGCACATTCCTTTCCTCTGCCTTAAAAAGCAAGAAGGTATCCTCCTAGACACTGAGATTATCTTGTTATAAAGTATGAGTGACCACAATAACACATTTCTAACTGCATTAGAAAATATTTCCACAGTTAATATTTTTAGTTGAACATTATCTCAACAAGTATCTTCCATTTTGTCATTGTTTTCTATCCAGTTGCCAGTCATTATCATGATTATTACCACTAACTCATGCAGCAGGTTATTTTGGTTAGTGTGACTGGCTCTGAGGCTCGGGACAACACAGAGGTAGCTGAACTCTGCATACAGAATCTATGACGAAAACACCCTTGTTTTGATTGCTAATTTTGTCCTTCACTGCGACCACCTCTTCATTTTACTGAATTTTATAAGAGACATTTCATATGTAATATAATTTTTATAAACTTACTGTTTTATATTATGTTATTTCCATTACCTTGAAAATAAATCATTCTTTGCTGACATTATTTTATCATTTTGCAAATAAAGAGAAAAAACAGGTGACAAAGGATGCTTTATTTTTCTGTAGCATGTATAATATGGAAGAGATTCAGTAAGTATTAAGAAAAAGCATATTTATTAATCCTTAGACAAATTTAACTTTGCAAGTGAGAAAATTACCAGCATATATCAGGTTTAAAAAACCCTGCCATTTCTAATAGAAATGTGGAGCAAGTCCCCCTGGATCTTGCTCATTGGTTATCACTGTTAATGAGACTCACTGGGTATTTGCCTAATGCTCTGTTTCCTTTTGCTGTACAGACGCAGGGAATTTTTGTGCTTCCTCATTGAGAGATTTATTGTGAAAACTTCATACATAGATGGTGAAAAGCCAGTTCTCTTTCCTTTTTAAATTGTATTAGCAGCCCAGCTGTTCAGGATGTGGTGTGTAATATAGTGTGAGGCATATATTGAACTTAATTCTTCCCTGGGCCTCAGGGAACAGCCATTATCCAAGCATGGAGGAGAGATGAATCCCCTCTGGAGTGTGCTTGCTCGTACTGAGACCAGTTTCAATTCCAGAGGGAGCAGTGCTAACAACCCCCAACACTTTTCTCTGTGTCTGAGGACTGTGCAGAAATGTGACAGCAATAGGACCCCAGGGGCATATCCGAATATACTGGGACACACACAGTACCCACTCTCCCCACAGAAGAGGGAGAGCAGGCACACCCTGTCTCTCTTTAACTCTTTGTTCCCTTTTCATTTCTCTGGCCCATCTTATCCTTTCTGCCTTCCTGTGCTCGGTACTCACTCCTGGAACAGGACGGAAAGATAGGGAAGATTAAGGAGACATGGGAAGAGAAGGGAACCCCTCATTCCCTGGGATCAGTTTTACATTTCTCACTTGACTGAGAGTCAAAGAATTTCAACACAACTGACAAAAATCACTGTGGAGATGACCTGCATAGATACAATGCTGCTTTCTCTGAGAGATTTCTCAAATCAGAGTATGAAAAGAGTTAATGAACCATGTTTGAGGCCAAATATATGTCTTAAACCCTTGTGAACTTTGATTTTAACCTCTCTCATCCATAAACCTGAACAATGCACTCATTAACCACCTTACAATTTCATTTACAAAAGGAAATTCTTTAAAATAAGACAAGTAAGCTGGGTTGTGTTTCTCTACTTAATTTTAAAATTTTACTTAATTTTAAATGTTGCTTAATTTTTGTACCAGGTTAAAAGTCGTATTTCTTGAACACTGTAACTTCAAAAGCCACAAAATCATATATATATATATAGCTATTATGGAAACACTGAAAAGCAACTCTCTCTTGAGAAGCCCTCATCCACCCCTTGAGTGTTTACTGTCCATTCCTTAATAAAACCCAACTTTGCTTCATACTGAGACACACTGAAATTTTTTCAACTGAGTGCATCAAGATCTTGGGTATGCCTGAGTAGAGGTCTCTGGGAAAAGCTTGGGTTGTACAGCTGACAGCACTAGGCTGCATCTCCCACTGACAACTCTGCCCCCTCTAAGATGAGACAGTGGAAGAGATTGCTGAATGTTCTTATAGTGACTGTTCCACCTAGGCCCACAGCAGTCAAAAACAACCATCACCCAGTAGCCATTATCAATATTTTTGCATTGTATTTATTTTTTTCTAGAAAGCTTTTGCCTAATAGAAAGTGAATAAAATAACATTTGGAGAATGTTGTATACTTAAGTCCACTTAACTATTTGTTTTTTTATCTTTCCTTCTTACAGTCAAAATCTTGTAAGTGCTGGCAATCCTGCTGCCTTTGCCTGCTATAAACTATTTACCCCTCACCATGAGTCTACCCCCTACCTTTCTACTGTTTATCTCCATCCTGATAACTTTGAATGAACAAATCCAAATGTTTTTTCTTCTTCTTGGCCAAGTCAGTTTTGTTTTTTCTGGAATCTTCCATTCCCTTGTGTTCAGTAATGCAGCTCCATACTTCCGGGTATTCCTATCCTTCTTTCACCTCCTTCCTTCCAATTCCTTTGCTTGCTCCTGTTCCTTCTTCTTGTCCCCAACTTAAATAATTTCCTAGAACTTATTCTCTGTTATTTTTTTCCCTTTCCATCCACTCCCCAATTCACCAAAGCATTATTATGTAGGTGACACCAGAAGCTTCCTTTCTAGCCCAGACATTAGGTTCCAAATTTATGTTTGCATTTTCCGTCCTCACGTGTCTGTCAACTTGCCATACTCTGGGGGCATGCACATTGATGTGGTGCTGAAAGCTATATATCATCATTTTTACAGATACTAGCAAGGTCACCCATGGTGGACAGGTCTCAGCTGAGCTTCCAGACTAAGACAGACTAGGAAGAATGACCTGGCAGCCCACTCCCAAAATAATTGGCCATTAAAAACCCTATAAATAGCACAGAAACAATCATATATGGTACCAGAAAATGAGAGTTTCCAAGCTGGAAGGCACTCAGAAGGCAACTGGGAAGAGTTGCCTCCTCAAAGTACAGTTGATTTGAATGACGAGAAAAGAGTAAAGCCTCTAGGACCTCCATTTGCTGATATGGCATGACTCAAAATGAGAAGGAACAACTGTAAACCTCCATTATAATTGGAATTTGGAATGTACATAGTATAAATCTAAGATAAATAGAAATTGTCAAAAGGGGAATGGAGCACATTAACATCAACATTCTAGGCATCAATGAGCTAAAATAAACTGGTATGGGTCATTTTGAATCAGATAATCATACGGTCTAAGAAATGGGGTCGCATTCATCATCAATAAAGACATCTCAAGACCTATCAGGAAGTGCAATGCTGTCAGTGACAGAAAAATACCCATACATCTGCAAATGACCGTGAATATGAATATTATTCAAATTTACACACTAACCACTAAGGGCACGAATGAAGAAAGGGAAGACTTTTACCAACTTCTGCATTCTGCAATTGGTTGAAAATGCAATCAGGATGCACTGATAGTTACTAGTGATTGGAATGCAAAAGCTGGAGACAAAGAAGAAAGCTCAGTGGTTGGAAAATATGACCTGGATGACAGAAATGATGCTGGCAATTGCATGACAGAATTTTGTTAGACCAATGACCTTTTCGTTGCAAATACATTTTTTCACCAACATAAATGGCAACTATACACATGGAATTCACCAGGTGGAATATGCAGGAATGTAACTGACTACATTTATGGAAAGAGATGATGGAAAACCTCAATATTAGAAGTCAGAATAAGACCAGGTGATGATTGTGGATCAGACCATCAACTGCTGATATGCAGGTTCAAATTGAAACTGAAGAAAATTAGAACAAGAGCCAAATATGACCTTGAATATATCCCACCTGAGTTCAGAGACCATCTCAAGAAAGATTAGATGCATTAGACACTAATGATTGACGATCAGATGAGTTGTGGCGTGACATCTAAGACATCATTCATGAGGAAAGCAAAAAGTTACTAAAAAGACAGGAAAAGAGAAGACCACATTACATGTCAACAGAAACTCTGAAGTTTTCCCTTGAACATCAAACAGCTACAGCAAAAGGAAGCGATGATGAAGTTAAAGAACTAAAGAGAATATTTCAAAGGGCAGTTCTAGAAGATGAAATCAAATATTATAATGACATGTGCAAACAGCTGTAGGTAGAAAACCAAAAGGAAAGAAGACACTCTGTTTTTATCAAGCTTAAAAATCTGAAGAAGAAATTCAAGCCTTGAGGGGCAATAGTGAAGAATTCTACAGGGAAAATATTAAATGATGCAGGAAACATCAAAAGAAGATGGAAGGTATACACAGAGTCATTATATCAAAAAGAGCTGGTAGATTATTAACCATTTCAAGATATTACATAAGATCAGGAACCAATGGTGCTGAAAGAGGAAGTGGAAATTGCCTTGAAGGAACTGGTGAAACACAAGGCTCCAGGAGATGGTGGGATACCAATAGAGATGTTTCAACAAACAGATGCAGCACTGGAGGTGCTAACTTGTTTATGCCAAGATATTTGGAAAATAGCTATGTGACCAACTGACTGGAAGAGATACAGACTTGTGCCTATTCCCAAGAAAGAAGATCTGACTTCATGCAAAAATTATAAAGCAGTATTATTAATATCACATGCAAGCAAAACTTTGCTAAAAGTTATTCAAAAGTGACTGCAGTAGTATACAGAGAGGCAAAAGCCAGAATATCAAGCTGGATTCAGAAGAGGATTTGGAACCAGGGATATCATTGCTGGCATTAGATGGATTTTGGCCAAAAGCAGAGAATGCTAGAAAGATGTCTATCTATGTTTTATGGACTATGCAATAGCATTTGACTAGTTGGATCATAATAAAGTATAGATAATATTGTGAAGAATGGGAATACCAGAAGACTTAATTGTATTCCTGAGGAATCTGTACATGGATCAGGGGGCAGTCATTTGGACAGAGCAAGGAAATACTGTTTAGTTTAAAGTTAGGAAAGGTGTGCATTAAAGCTGTATCCTTTCACTATACCTTTTTAACCTCTATGCTGAGCAAATGATCTGAGAAGTTGGACTTTATGAAAAACATGGCATCAGGATTGGAGGAAGACAATTTAACAACCTGTGAGATGCAGATGATACAACTCCGCTTGCTGAAAGTAAAGAGGATTTGAAACATGTACTGATAAAGATCAAATAACACAGCCTTCAGTATGGATTGCACCTCAATATCAGCAAAACAAAATCCTTACAACAGGGTCGGTAGGAAGCTTCACGATAAATGGAGAAAGGTTGAGGTTGTCCAAGGTTTTGTTTGGTTCTACAATAACATCCACGGAAACAGCAGTTAAGAAATCAAAAGATGCAATGCATTGGGAAAAGCTGTTGCAAAAGATCTTTTGAAAAGGTTAAAAGTAAATGGCCAGGCATGGTGGTGCACACCTGTAATCCCAGTGGCTTGGGAGGTAGAGGCAGGAGGATCCCAAGTTCAAGACCAGAGGCAGTCTGTGTAATTTGGCGAGACTCTGTCTCAAAAAAAGTAAAAAACAAAATGGGTTAGGGGTGCAGCTCAGTGGTTCAGCACTTGCAAAACATGTAGGCACAAAGCTCTGAGTTCAACCCCCAGTACAGTACCACACACACACAAAAAAGGTTGAAAAGTAAAGATGTCACATTGAAGATGAAAGTGCACCTGGCTTGTGCCATGGCATTTTTAGTCATACCATATGGCTGTAAATGCTAGACACTGAATAAGGGACAGAGGAAAAGAATCAATGGTTTTGAATTAATTATGGTGCTGGAGACGAATATTGAATATACCATGGACTGTCAAAAGTAACAACAGATCTGTCCTAAAAGAAGGACAACCAAAGTACTCATTGGAATCAAGGATGGATAGAATACCTATTAAGTATTTTGGACATGTTGTCAGGAGGGACCAATCCCTGGAGAAGAATATGATGTGGAAAGTGGTGGGTTAATGAAAAAGAAGACCATCAACTAGATGAATTGACACAGTGCCTGCAACAATGGGCTTAAGCATAAAAAAGATTGTGTGCATAGCAGTGTTGAGGAGTGTTTCATTCTGTTGTACATAGGGTCACTATGAATCAGACCCAACTTGAGGCATCTAATAACAATCTTCCTAAGGTGGTCTTCCACCTGAGAGCCTATGCACATAGCACACTATGCATTTCCAAAGCCCAGCTACTCATGCTGTCCCTGACAAACCCAAAAGTCACCATTAGGCCCATAAAGTTGTTGTTGTTGTTGTTGTTAGGTGCCGTCGAGTCGGGATCCGACTCATAGCGACCCTCTGTACAACAGGGGAAACACTATTGTCAGTGCTTCTCTGCTGTGCATAGGGTTTTCAATGGCAGATTGATTTTGGGAGGGGGTTGCCAGGTCCTTCTCCCAAGCCTATAGCTTCTGGTGTTCCCAGGTGGTCTCTCATCCAGGTACTAATCAGGCCCGACCCTGCTTAGCTTCCGAGATCTGACGGGGATCGGATGCCACAGGGCTATGGCTGCAGGCAGGCCCATAAAGTACCTCTCCTTAATTTCAACCAATAGTAACCCAGTCATTTGGACTCGAAATCTTGGATTCTTTTTTAATTCTTCCTTCTCTTGAACTCCCCTTACACAATCAGTTATCAAAACTTTATGTTGGGTCTTTGTAATATATATTAAACCTGTTTCTTCCTTTGACCTTCAACTACCACTGTGCATTGATACATTCATATCTGTCAGATAATCATGACTAAAAGACCCTAATCCGTTGACCAAAGCGCCCATCAACAGAAGAATGGATAAAATAACTATGGTACATATACACAACGGAATACTACTCAGCAATAAAAAAAAATGAAATAATGCCATCTGCAGCAAAATGGATGGAATTGGAGAAAATTATTTTAAGTGAACAAACACAAGCTCAGAAAGAGAAATACCACATGTTGGCACTCATATGTGGGAGGTAAATCAAAATTATAAGAAGGAAAAAATCCTATGCAGAGGTCAGGACATAAAAAAAAATAAAAAAGCTAAAGTTGACCTACCTGAGACTTGGGGAATGCAAAAGAAGGAGGGAGAGATCTAGCAAAAGGAGGAAATTCTGGGAGAGGAGAGAGGGGAGAAGAGGAACAAGGAGGAATGAGGAATGGGGAAGGGGTGACCTCAGGGTGAACAGCCCAACTTTAACAGTCCTGGAAATAATTATAATAACACCAATACCAAAGAATGGTATTATTATAGATGGACTAGAAAATTCATGTAATAGTACTGACAACGTAGAAAGAAAGTTTACTACAGAGAAAGTGTCGATCTTAAACATAATTGGAACCCAAGGATATGTAGAAAAATGTTACCATAAAAAGACAAGCAAATGGAAGAGAAGTCTTTGGTAGGGGAGTGGGACAGGGGGAGGAAGTGTACAAGAGGGTAAGGGGGAACTTATCTGTGTAATGTACAAAAAATGCATATATGGAAATGTCACAATGAAAAGCATGTTAGAATGGATCACATTAAGGTGTACATTAAAAATTTCCAATAATAAAAAAACCCTAATCCTTTATCTCTGGGCTGGGATTTAGCTCAGTTGGTAGAGCGCTGCGCTGCAGTCTCTGAGGTCCCAAGTTTGATTCCCAGCACTGCAAAAATGGGAGAAGGGACTGGCAATCCACTCCCAAGGCAATCCCGAAACAGTCAGCCATTGAAAACCCTGTGAGGGTCGCTATGAGTCAGATACCGACTTGATGGCACCTAACAATAACAACAACAATCCTTTATCTCCAGCCTCAGTCTAATTTGTTCATACTTCAAAGGTAGTTATAAGATACAGCTGATTATGACACTTCTCCTCTCTCCTAAATCAAGTTCAAAATCTGAACACTGGGCATTAGGACTGTCCCCAATACCTTAAGTCAGACTGATCTCTCACCAGGTCTCTTCACGCAGCCTGGAATCCTTGGAGTCCAATACATACATAGATAGGAAGGTTTCTATCTGGACTCTTTTTGCTCTCTCATGTTGATACCTTCTGCAAAGTATCACCTCAAATCTGTCTATATCTTCTCCCCAGCATTTACAACCCACATTGAAAAGGAATTTCCTCTATGGCTCAGTTTCCTCCTCTGTAAAATTGGCCCAACAGTACCTAATGTCACAAAATTGTGAATATTGCAATGTATGCAGAGTGCTAACAAAAATGCTGACACATAGGAACAGCTGAACTATCATTATTGTTATTACTCATTCTTTAGTTAGAAACCAGAGGGTGAAGGACTTGTTAACTGAAGCTCTTTATCTTAAATGCTAAGTGTCTGAAAGAATTTCTTCCCTGTACCTTATTCATTGTGCCTCTCCAACTTATTGGTTGACATACAGATGACAGTTCAGTCTTCACTTTGTTGCACATAGCCACCATTGTCTTGGCCATAGACTAAGCTTTGACATCACCTACTTCTAAAACTTTAATATTCAGTTCCTTACTTTCTGATCAAATGTCACCTTTCTTCTGCCTCATTGCAACTGGACTTCTGTTACTTCTCCCCAGTTTGGGAGCACACCACTGGCTTTACTTCATCCTTTAGCTATAACCAATGCCATTCACTTGCTATTTACACCTGAAGAATTATTAATAATGAATGCCTGAAAGCTTTTAGGATCACTTTTTAGGGTACATTTTCTGTCCATATACATGCAAATCATGTACAGTCCCAAGATTCACATGAAAATATTAATATGACATTGTCTCACATATCTAACATATTTTTTGACTAACAACAGATATTTTTCTCCTTTTCTCCAATATTTATCACTTATAGAATAAACCCAATAAAATTTTAAGAAACAATTGACATCAAACATTAGATGGCTGTTTCTGATGTCTTTGGTCTGGGAAGTTTTTTGTTATCTCAAGACTATTCCACAAATAGCAAGAAATATGGACAAACAAATACCCTCTTAATGTTTTATAATCCTAGAACTAATTTTAGTCCTTAGAAAGGTGATGATTTTTCTCCCAGTTTCTTTCTAGAATTTAGTTTTCTGAAATCTTTTTATCTTCATAATTACTGTAATGTTTCTTCCTATTTTCTTGTATCAATAGGCATTAATGTTCCTTTTCCTACCTCTGTGTATACAGAACTCTGGATCATGAATGTGAAAGCACTTTGAAATCTAAAGTGGTAGTTCTCAACCTTGGTTGCACATCAGAACCATTTTGGGGGAATTCTTTTTTCTTTACCACTGAGCTGTACCCCAGACCTTTTTATTATTTTTTTATTTTTACACAGAATCTTACTAAGTTACACAGGCTGCCTCTGATCTTGAGTTTGTGATCCTCCTGCCTCAGACTCCTGAATTGCTGGGATTACAGGTATGCAGCACAGTGTCTGTATGGGAGGGTTTTTAAAAAAATGCGGTGACATGATCCTACCCCAGATCCACTGAGACAGAATCTCTTTAGAATGGAAGTTGAAAAATTCCCCAAATAAGTCTATTGAGTTTCCAGGCTCCATACCCATTGCCATAAATTCAAGATTATCCTCTCCTAACAAGTTCTTTGCCTGCAGCCATAACTCTGTGGCATCCAATCCCGTCAGATCTTAGAAGCTAAGCAGGGTCAGGATGGGAGACCGCCTGGGAAAACCAGGTGCTGTAGGCTTAGGAGACGGACCCAGCAACCCACTCCCAAAAATCAATCTGCCATTGAAAACCCTATGCACAGCAGAGAAACACTGACAATAGTGTTTCCCCTGTTGTATGTAGGGTTGCTATGAGTCGGATGCCAACTCGACAGCACCTAACAACAACAACAAGTTCTTTGGGCTGGAATTTAGCTCAGTTGGCAGAGTGCCACTCTTCAGTCTCTGAGGTCTTGAGTTCAATTCCTAGCACCACAAAAATGGGAGAAGGATATGGCAACCCATTCCCAAGGCAATCTTGAAACAATCAGTCATCGAAAACCCTATAAGGGTCTCTATGAGTCGGACGTGACTTGATGGCACCTAACAACAACAACGACGACTTCTTTGTCTCCTGGGTATGCCCTGGTCCTGTTGGTCTTCTAATGCTTTCAAATCTTCAAACACTAATCTGGTGGATAGCAGTTCCCATATCTGTTGTTGTTGTTGTTAGGTGCCATCAAGTCAGATCCAACTCATAGTGACCCTATGTACAACAGAATGAAAAACTACCCAACACTGTGCCATGCACATAATCTTTTCATATTTGAGCCCATTGTTATAGCCACTATGTTTCTTTTCATTTTGAGTTGTGCCACTTCAGCAAATGGAGGTCCCTGTGGCTCTACTCCATTCTTGTCATTAAGGTAGACTCTACTTTGAGGAGGCAACTCTTCCCCAGTTATCTTTTGAATGCCTTCCAGCCTAGGGATCTCATTTTCCAGCACTATATCTGACAATGCTTCTGTGCTATTCATAGGGTTTTTATTGGCTAATTGTTTCAGAAGTGGCCTGCCGAGTCCTTCTCCCTAGTCTGTCTTAGTCTGGAAGGTCAGCTGAAACCTGTCCACCAGGGTAGTCCTGCTGGTATTTGAAACACCAGTGGCACAACTTTCAGCACCACAGCAACACTAAGCCCACATACCACAACAAGCTGATAGACATGTGGAGGTTCCCATATCTAGGCAGATGTTTTCTTCACCATTTTGCTGTTCCAGAAATGTCCCATTTAACCAAATTAACAGCCACACCTTGTTTGTGAGGGAAAAGAGAGACTGAGAGATCTTGCTTTACTTATTATATTTTTTTAGGAGGTGATTAGAGAAGGTTGTTGAAGATTGATTAGGGCCTTCGGGATGTGTGCTGGGTAACGGAGTTCAGAATAAAGTCCCTGGGGCAGCAAAATCACAAGGGGAGAGAGATGGGAATGGGAAAAGGTTAGCAGGATCTTTGTTCAGTATTACAGTTATTTCCTCCTGGATAGCCTTGGGGTACAAGATAATTTAAGAGAGGCCAGGAACAAGAAAATGAGCTGGCATTGTGACTTTAAGGGACAACCAGTTTACTCATTATCTGGAATGCAAATGGCTACTTGACTCCTTCGGAGGTTTGTTATTTGGGGAGTGTAGATTGGCAGTGAACACATAGCAGTTTTTAGTCAAAGCATTTTCATTACCCATTTCTTGCAAATTGGAGTAGTAGACATTTTCTGCATTCAATTAAAACAGAATTTACTGCCAGCTTCCGGGGAACCTAGTTGCTAAATAAAACAAACATAATTCAAACCACACACTCTGACATAATATACTTCATTTCAACACAATGGCATTTCAGGATAAACAGTGATCATCCTTGTAGCCAAAGAGGGAAGAATGAGAGAAGAATTCAATGAAGCCATCAGAAAGAGAGGACAACTTCTACATCATACTGCTAGTCCCATCCAGGGAGGCAGGGATGGTGTGCCCAAGTGAAAGAACTCCTAACCTCACATATGTAAGAAAGTCTGCCCTTATTCCCTTAGGTACTATTACACCTTGGTGGGTCCTCTAGCTTGGAAGCTCATTAGCCCTTCCAGGTTGGCTCACTGACACCACCTTCCTTAGAAGGGTTTCCTCACAT
Organism: Pedetes capensis; assembly: GCA_007922755.1. Taxonomy (NCBI): domain Eukaryota; kingdom Metazoa; phylum Chordata; class Mammalia; order Rodentia; family Pedetidae; genus Pedetes; species Pedetes capensis. The sequence goes on from VMDO01002362.1 coordinate 48,450, forward strand.
CATTTGGGGTGTCTGTGCCTCTAGGCACTGACATCACACAAACTGGTCCTTGGACAATGAAAAAACTAAACTAAAGAACAGCTATACATATCATACATACATAGATATACAGTACAATAGTGCCAAATTTTCATAGGGGGAATGTGACAGGATAGAGGTATCTGAAAAGACTCAGCAGGGGGTGGGAGGAATAATGAGCAAAAGACTGAAAAATACTGCTCTAGACCGAGCCCGCTGGCTCATTGGGGCTGCACCACTGACTCTGTGCCTGTTTCCCTCTTTAGTTGGCATGTCTTTCAATCCCTCCTGCAACTGTTTCCCATGGGACACCCATCTATAAGGTGACCCAAGACTGGGGAGTTTTGTGCCCATCTTCTGCACCATAATACTAGTAGGTTAGAAACCACATTCCCTCTTTTTCAGTTATCTTTTAAGTATTCCCATTGGTCAACAAGTCATTTCTCTGTCTACTCAGCTCGATAGGAACCAAAGTAGCAATTTACAAGATGCCCATTTAGGAAACAGTGATCTGGAAATGATGAATCCTGAGACTAATTTAGGGACCGGAAATAGGTCTGAGTAAGCTACACGGATAGTTCTCATAGTGGTTAAGGGCACAAGGTCTGACTAGGTGGTGTGGTACATGCCTGTAATCCCAGCTACCCGAGGGGCTGAGGCAGGAGGATCTGCGCGTCCAAGGCCAGAGGCAGCCTGCAAAATTTAGTGAGGTCCGGTCTCAACATAAATAATAAAAATGGGGTTTAAGATCAAGCTCAGTGGTAGAGCATTTGCCTAGCATTCATGAAGCCCTGGGTTCAGTCCCCCAGTGCTGTCAATAAATAAGTAAGTAAGTAAATAAATAAATAAATAAATAAATAATTTTTTTTTAAAAAAGAACATAGGGTCTGGTACCAGGTTGAGTTCATAATCTTGGCTCTACTGCTTACTAGCTATGTGACTGAAATGCCTCAGTTCCCTCATCTGCAAAAGGGCCATAAGATCAGTACCAACTTCATTAGTTTGTTAAAACTAAATGTGTTAACTTAGGTGAGCATGTGGAAGAGTCCCTCACCAATGGAATGGGCTCAAACATATTGCTACTCATGAACAGGAAATTTGTCATTGATGCTATTGAGAAATAAATAATTGAAATGTCAATATACATGTTTAGAGATCTGCCATGACAATGAACATTTAAAGCTGGGAAGAATGAAGTCAGAAGTTTAAATGATTTATTTTAGTTTATACTTAAATATCAAAAGGAGTAACTGCAGATCATAGCATTATATACTGGTAATTTAACTTTAAATTGGCCCAAAACTAAACTTACAAATGATCTCCAGTCTGCTCTTATATCATCAATTGGGAGTAAATAAATACAATGACTACAAAATTTGAAAGCATAGAAGGAAAAGACGTGAGGATGTTCTGACATGTTTTACTTTTAACATGATAGAACTGGACATCCTCAAGTGATTCTATAGAGAAAACAAATATAGCCAGGCATGGTGGCAAACATCTGTAATCCCAGCTACTTGGGAGGCTGAGAGATCCTGTCTCAAAAATTAAAAAAGTGAAAAATGAGCTGGGGCTGAAGCTCAGTGGTACAGCACTTGCAAAGCATGTGTGAGGCCCTGGGTTCAACCCTCAAGTACTGAAAAACAATAAAAGAATAAAAGAAAAAAGAAAAAATACAAACAAATGCAACCTATTGCTAAAAACATGTTGGATAGCAGCTTTTTTTGAGAGTTAAAACAACCTATATAATCCATTATTTGAAATGGAAAAAACAGTAATGCTGCTCCAATCCATCAGAAGAAAAAAAGCAATAGCAATAACAACAAACAACTCTTACAGCTTTTACAAATATCACTAAAACACTCAAACATCTATAAAATCATCCACAAAGAATCTCTCTCAAATATATTTTAAACACCAACACCAGAACCGATAGTTACATTCCTAAGTTTTTATGTATTTTCTTGCACACTGCAAATATATATATACATATTATTTTTTTTTTGGTGGTACTGAGGGTTGGACCCAGGGCCTCGCACCTGCATGCTCTGCAAGTGCTGGACCACTGAGCTGCACCTCCAGCCCATTTTTTACTTTTTGAGACAGGGTCTCACTAAGTTACACAGACTGCCTCTGGTCTTGAACTTGCGATCCTCCTGCCTCCACCTCCCAAGCCACTGGGATTATAGGCATGCGCCACCACGCCCAGCAACACACTGCAAATATTAATGAATAGTTTTTAGGGACATATGCATGGCTAAGTTTATGTTAGTTCATCTTTCTCAATATGCTTCATCCTTCCTATTTTGCTTTGCATGTATGAACTTTTCAGTCCTCTTGAGCTTGCCTATTTTATTCACAGTCTTGGAGGGATTTTTTAGAAGTCATTTTCACCCAATATTGTGGTAAGTTGAGCACACTAATGCCTAACTCAAAGCTGTTGGGAGAAGAGCAGAGCCATGGATGCAACACATCCTCTACCTTCTGGCTTGCATGCACCTGCAACTGCAATGCTTCCACTAGCTCATGTGGGTGAATTGACTGTAGTGGGATTTTTGGTTGTTAGGTGCCATCGAGTCGGTATCCGACTCATAGCGACCCTCATAGGGTTTTTCAATGACTGGCTGTTTCAGGATTGCCTTGGGAGTGGATTGCCAGGCCCTTCTCCCATTTTTGTGGTGCTGGGATTTGAACTTGGGACCTCAGAGACTGCAGCGCAGCACTCTACCAACTGAGCCAAATCCCAGCCCAACGGGATTTTTGGTAGAGATAGCGAATTCCCAGTAAAACAAATCTTCAAAGTTGTTACAGCAAATGTTTAGATAACAAGAGTTCAGATAGTAAAGGTGTTTGGAGCTGACATCTTCTCAGTTACCAAAGTATCTGTGTGCATGCCTGTGTGTACATGTTGACACCAAAACTGGCCCATCTGAAGTGAGATCAAGAAAACAATCCTCTTATTCAAGGAGAAAAAAAAATCTTTCCTTTATTTGGAAGAATATGTTTAATAGAAATTAAAACACCTGGTTCACTGAAATATTTTTTACTAATATCAGTGCAGACCTTCTAATAGAAACTATTCTTCAAGTGTTCTTTTAAAAATAAATATTATTTTAAGCTAATTTTTAAAAAGTCATCTAAATTCCTTGTAAACTCCAAGTTTTATCAAGGCTTCATTATATTATTTCTGTCAAAACTAAGACAGTCTGGCTTACTGCAAGCTTGGGCTGAAAACATATACTGAATGTGCATGTATTTTCTTTTAGTAATAGAGTGTTCACTTAGGGCTTGTCTATTTTACTCCCATCTGACTTTTAGTTTACATAATATAAAATTTGCATGTTCTTTCCCCAACTATTAGCTTATTTCTTGTCTGTCATATGAGGCCAGAGTAATGCAGGTAGCTTATCAAAAAAAAAATACCCCATAAAACCCCCCCCCAACCAAAAATCCTCAAAAAATCCACCAGATGCATCTGACTTTTTATTTACTCACCAGACCTCATGTTGCATAAATATGCACTGGATGTCAAATTTATTTATTTTTCTAAATTAATGAGAAGCACTCCCACAAAATACAAATTCTGTGTTCTGGGAAAATTAAGATTTTATCTGCAAAGACTGCTTCCTATCCAAAACTACCACTACCAACAACAAAATACTGAAGGTGCCAAAACACAAAAGACCACAAACCTTACTCTCATTTTATTTTAGTAAAGCTCGGTTATTCGCTGATGCTAACTATCAGAAGGTATCTGGGCAGCCCTAAGGACTAAGTTAGGTCAGAAGATGCTCAGTGCAAACAGCTGGAGATAAAGCAGTTTCATGCTATAGAGAGGAAAGACATTATGTGTTCACACCAAGAAAAAGAGTAATATATTCCTAACTCTTAAGGATGACAAGAAACTACAAACCCCAACTGTAATTGAGAGGCTTACTAAACAATAGCACCTCCTCATACTGATGACCCAACTTTGAGTTTCAGAAATGATGACTTAGCCACTTGGTAAGTATGATGGTTTGAATGTAAAATGTTGCCCACAGACTCCTGTTTGAATGCTTGGTCCCAAGATGGTGGCACTATTTTGGGATGCTCTATGGAATCTTTAGAACATGGGACTTAATGGGCAGAAGTAGGTCCCTGGATTATACCCAGCCTCTGGTTTTGGTAAGGTGTCTTTTCCTGTCCACTGTGATGTGAAGACCTCTGCAACAGACTCCTGCCTCCATGGGCTGAGCTTCTTGGGCCTACCTTTTCTGCCATCATGGACTGAAACCCTCTGAAACCATATGCCAAGTAAACCTTTCCTTCCTTAAGTTGTTTCTGGAACGTATTTTGGTTGCAGCGAGGCAAAAGCTAACTAATACAGTAGGCCATTTCAAAGGGTCGGATTTTTCTGAGAAAATAAAAGCATATCAAGCTTTGATTAACATAGAAACCAGAAGATCTGTCTTTACAGAATTTCTATTGAGAAATCTCTCAACAATATTTTTTAGAAAGTAGGTTTAAAAGGTGAGATTTAGGCCTTCAAACATTTTCTCACTAAAAGTGCTTGTGTTTTAATGACCTGTGTTTTTAAAGGAGTTCAAAAAAATTATCAAATGTACTAAAATTAAAGCAGAAAAAACACTTCCACTCAAGATTGGTTCAAAACTCTGGCTATTTTTCTAAGATTTCAAGAGACTAGTGCTTAATTTTATAGATGACTAAACGTATATCTCAATATGCACAAGGAGCTAATCAACAAGGCCAAATTTCTAGAAGAAATGTCACTTAGGAACTACTCACTCCTCAGTATAAATGTCTATTCTCAGACTTGGAGAGTGACAAGGACTATGGAGGGACATCTCTCTGACCCCTCAGACTCTCTAGTGTGAGGACCTGACTTCCCATAGAGTTCCTCACCAGCCCACCTCCTCTCCAGAATTTTCTGGACTCAAGATAGCAGCCAGCTCTGTCGGGACTGAGGGCTTCCAGGAATGGGTTGAAAGGCACAGCAGAAGAGTGTTGACAGAGGGGACTAGTCTACCACGGATGTAAAAGCATTGTGGAGACAAACTACAAATCTGGGGCCAGTGGATGCATGTTTGCATCAGTGACTCCTTACAAAAAGGGCAAAATGTTACAACAGAAAAGCTCTCTTCAAGCATGCAGGAAACTCCTCATCATGAATAAGATCATGTGATAAGAAAAACAAGGTCATTTGTAACCCCCACTTTCTTTTTCAGAGTGAGTCCTGGTAACTGTGGTATCTTGTTTGCTGTCCACAACTAAAATATTCATTTCCAGCAAAAAGGGCTTTCAACATACTCGAAACAGTGTTCCTCACTGGGTGGGAATACAAGTGAGAAGGCAGAAGCTAGAAAGGCCTCAGTGGCTCTGCTGAGGAAGGGGAGAGAAGCTGAGCAGCTGGGGGTGAAGGCTAAGGAGGCTGAGCTGGAAGGAGGAAGGAAGGGCGTGATGCTCACGGGCTGCAAGGGCTGTGGAGAAGCTCTCAGGAGGGGACACAACACCCAAAGATTTCTCAGGGATGCAGGACAATTTCACTGCTACATTTCTGACTAAATGATGAATAAATATTTCTAAAATGACAATGAGAAGTCAGAGAGGTTCCCTGTCTGAAGCACATGTGTCTCTGTCCAACCCTGTTTTGAGGCCCTGTCTTGCCAAGAGCTCTGCTCTTTGGGAATTTCCCTCCTGGCTCCTTTATGCCTACCCCAGAGTCCCCAAGCTGGGAAAGGGTGTGGGATGCGGCAAAGGGGAGAAGCCGGTGGAAAAGTATAAGAAGGAAGCTTCTCTGGCTGACACGGACTACTCTGAAAGACTCCTTCACCAGTGAATTTTTCTTGGTATGCTGGTAACCCTGACCATAAGGACAAGCAATGTAAGTACCACAGCAGGATGTGTAGATGCATGTGGGGGGCTTTCTAAAAAGAAAAATGGTAGATATAGACACCCCCCCAAAAAAGACTCCCTTATGAGTGAATTTTTTCTTGGTATGTTGTTGTTGTTAGGTGCTGTTCAGTCAGGTCCCACTCATAGCGACCCTATGTGCAACAGATGAAACACTCCCCAACACCGTGTCATGCCTGGTACTATGTCAGTGCTTCTCTGCTATTCATAGGGTTTTTGATGGCTGATTGTTTCAGGATTGTTTCAGGAGTGGGCTGCCAGGTCCTTCTCCCATTTTTGTAGTGTGAAGATTGAACCCAGGGCCTCAGAGAGAGCAGAGCAGCACTCTACCAACTGAGCTATAAAAACCCTGAGGATTAAAACCCTATAATAAGGACTAGGAATATAAGCATCATAAGCAGGATATATGGACATGAGGGGCATTCTAGGAAAAAAAATGATGCACAGTATAAAGGCTCAAAAGCATAAAGTAGAAAATGAGACAAACATCAGAAATAGCATTTCAAATACTATTGAAGTACTACAATCTTGAGAAAATGTATTGTTCTGCTAATCCATACAAATAGGAGACTTTCAAGCACGAGGCAGGGAATGTCTTTTCATTAGATGACTACAGATTTATGGGCAGAGACAGCATCTAGCTGAAGCTTCTCACTGTCCAGCAGAGGACGGCGGTGCTATAGAAAGCAGCCATTCTGCACAGCTGGGGCTCTGAGCTCCAGCTCTGTTCCTCCACAGCCACAGATGAGGCTGATGAGGAACTTTCCATTAATAATAAATGCCTTGGCCTCATGGGCTGCATTTGCCTTTTTACAAGGTAACAGATTACCAGAAAGTGTGAGTGAACCACTGGGGCTTAGGAGCAAAGCTTGCAAACTTCAAGCAGCCTTTTAGAATTCTGCTCTTGCAGGGCAATAATCCACATCAGTCTCCCTGTGACTGTGCTACCCAGAGTAATACTTAGAGAACAGACGCCAGCCTAACACTTCCTTTGCTTTTGGTTATATAATGCAAAGATGGAGGCTCCCATGATGTGTTCCTTTCACCCCTCCCTGTTCACTATTTACACACTGTGGAACTATTTCCCGCAACTTAATAAGTGGATGGAAGATACAGGCAGAATGACCAGACTCTGCGCCTGCACTGACATTTAAAGGTCAAGTCTCCTTGTATCATAAGTAATGATATTTCCCTCCCACATGTACAAAAAGGATCACTGTGAGAATTGCTGGGCAGAGGAAAGAAACACTGAAAGTTCATTGGGGCCCCAGACTCTTGGTTTACTGCAATTTTGCTGAATACTAGCTAACATCCTATGTCATAGAGTTGAAGAAAATTAAAATGATGTGATGAACCCATCCAGCTTTTGTTTTTCACCTCTGTTTTAATATGGTTAGCCTCTTAATAAATCTTTTTTTTTTTTCAGTACTGGGGGTTGAACCCCAGGTCTCGCGCTTTGCAAGTGCTGGACCACTGAGCTGCAACCCCAGTCCATTTTTTCTTCTTTTTATTTTTTACTTTTTAAGACAGGGTCTCATTAAGTTATGCAGACTGCCTCTAGTCTTGAACTTGGGGTCCTCCTGCCTCTGCCTTCTGAACTGCTGGGATTACAGGCATGTGCCACTGGACCCTAAATAAATATTTCTAAAAGAATTGGATCAATGGCATAAGTAGGATCTAGTTTTCAAATATTTCCTTTCATAATAGAGGATTTTTTGGACTGCTGGACCTTTAGTGCCAGAGATCAGATGTTCCCTTCAAAAGTGGAAGGCCATATGGCTTACTTAGCCCTACTTACATTTCCCTGTTTGGCAGAAAAATTTACATTAGAGGAATCACATATTTAGCATGCATTTCTTTTAAAATTATCTCTCTTTTTCCTTGCTCCCAGGAGTCATGGAAGCCTTTTCATCCAAGAACTACAAGGCACTCTGTTCACTTCCTCAATGTTTGCACCTCAAGTATCAGCATTAACTTGCTGGTGGTCCCTGAAAGGGGCTTTTGTCTGAAAATAACTAAAACAACTTCAATTCATTGAATGCTTCTTACCAAATACCAGCCTGGGCATTTTATTTACATCATCTCATTTAATCTCTGCTACAATCCAGCAATGGGCTTAAATATAAAGATCATGTGCCTGGCACAGAATTGGGAAGTGCTGTACATAGGATCTGCTGTACATAGGGTCGCTATCAGTCGGACTCGACTTGATGGCACCTAACAATAACAACAACAACAATCCAGCAGGATAGTGATTATTTGCTTGCATTTTATATATGACAAAACTGAAGCTCAGACTGGTTTTGCAACTAGTTCAGTATTATAAAGATTGCAAGTGGCTGCCTAAGACAGAAACCCAGGTCTGTCAGGCCAGAGTCTATATGAAGCTACTCTAGGGCTGATATTGCTTTTATATTTTTACTAATCAAACAGGTCAAGTACATTGCTCACTTACTTCTGATAATGGCCCACTGTTTATCTCTAGAACTAAATGCTTGGTCAGGGAAATGTAGGAGGATTGATGGAGAAATGAAAGCTATCTTACATGCCGTAAAGATCTAAAGAATTTCTATGTAGAGACACAGGAGGGCACTCTAACTTCTCTCAGTGGAGGAAACATTTCCCTTGTAATTCCATTGCTCAGAGCTTTGATCTCAGTGCGGCTCTACCCTGAGTACCTGCGTGAACTTGGGCATCAAATTGATGCTTGGAACACAGTTCTTCCATTTTTAAACTTAGGAAGGTATGTAAAATGATCCTCAGGGTATCTTCTGTCTTAAGAATTGATGCATCCACTTATTAACTGCTCATTAAAAGAATTTATAGCACTATTTAGCAAGTACCATTAATCATGACAAATGTTTCTTTCATACTTACTATATTTACACAGAAAATGCACTTGTACATTTAGCTCATCATATGTGCAAAAAATAAAATAAAAAAAGGAATCATTTCCAAAATTGAGGTTATATTTATTTATTTTGTTGGTTCATTTGAGAATTTCACTAAATTGCTAGGGAAATTTTTTCCCCTCCCACAGATTCATGGGAACATCTTGTCGGCTGACATCTGGTCTGCACTACATCGATCGAATGCATTGGTTGGAAGTTCGTCTCTTGCTTAGCATTTATGTGACAGTTCCCTACCCTCCAAAGACCGGGGGTATCATTGTTGAGCCATTTTTCAAGTGAAATTTATTGTTGAAGACTTTAAGAAAAATCCTACCTTTGCAGCCATCTAGCTTGGTTAAATTTTTCACAGGCTGAGGTTATTTTAAGACTCATTTGACAAAATGAAGAATGGACAAGATACAGGGAAACTTCTCAGATCCCCTCCAAGACACGACAGGATCTTTTTTCCTTCCTGTAAATGAAGGACTAAGTCAGGTGCTCTGACAGAGGAAAGGGAAAAAGGGGGAGGGGGAATCCAATAAGTAACAGTCTAAATTACATGAAATGATGGGCTTAAAGGAAATTTGTACTTTACACTCAGCAGGAAAAATGAGTGAAAACACACTCCACCCTTGAAGACCAGGGCTTTAAAGGGCTGGTACACCTGCTAATGCTTCATGCTCGTCTTTCTGTACTGAGGCAGAGAGATTTTTTCTTTGCTGGAGCCTTGCTGGGTGATTACTACACACACTACTTAAACCACTGGGCTGCTTTTGTTCTGCATCAATAAGAAGTCTCCTAGCTGTCTGGTCTTGAAAAAAAAAATGCAACTAGTTCAGCTGGAACGGGTCAGCAGGTGGTCCTTCAGACATAACCATCCTCAAGGGTACTCCTGCATTAGAGTTCTGGCATGGAAACAGATGGTGTCAGATGCAAAGAAAACTGCCCTTTATGACAACCAACAAAAGGAACTGAAGTTTCATCCCAACATTGGGTCAGTCTTTAGCTCCATAAATGTTTGTTCTTGAAATGCAAGGAAATGAATTTAGAAAGACTTAGTGTTCACAATTACTGTATTTTGTTATCAGGATTTCCTCCCAATCTATTTAACCTCTCTGTGGATCAATTTCTACATCTGTAAGTGGGAAATATAGGAGTACCAACATTTCTAGGTCTTTGTATGGATTAGCAAAGCTTATGTAATTCAACGAAAGCAACACTGGACACCTACTTAATGTTAGGTGTTATGAAATAGGCTACTCATCTGCTTGTGTTATTATTTTTATACTTGGTCCTCATGTTAAAAACCTTGGGGCAATTTATGAAGATTATTCAATGTAGTTACAAGATTTTGTCTTACCGTCAGCATTACTTACTTCCTTCATGTCTTAGTTTTTTCTTAACTACAAATACCTGTTCTTTATGCTTAAATCTTCTGTAGATATTTCAAGATTCCATGTCTCTCTCTGCCTCCTCCTCCTCTCCTTCCCTCCACTTTTTCCACAAGGTATGTATTCTCAACAAGACACCAAGTATACAGAGGTGATAACAATATGGCTGTATATTGTAAAGATGCAGGAAGCACTCCCAGTGGGTTACACTGTGTCCCACCTGCAATGGAAGTGTGCACAGAAGTTGTTCCTGGGCTAATTTCTTGCAGGATGAATTGTAACTAGCCAAGTGAAGTTGGTATTGGAAGAGAGGGTATTGCGGTAGAGAAAAGGGCAGGCCTAAGACCAGAGTCATAAAAGGAACACTGTATTTTCTTCCAGGGGTTTCTTTAGGCCCTGTATTGTCTCTTGCTTCTTATAGGCTACAAAATAGCATGTGATCCACACAATGTTGAAAATCTCTTTAATCTGGATTAAGTCTGTTTTACCAGATTTTTTTTTCATTTCTTTCACTTGTCACTTGTACAGTTTGCTATGGCAACCCTTCTCTGTTCCTTGAAGGAGCTTTTGGTCTCTCATCTCTAATATTCCTCATTTGCTTCTCTCAGGAGCACCCTTCCTCCCCACATGGAAATCCTACCCATTTTTTCAAGGTTCACTCACAGGTGCTCTCTTCAGCAAAGATATTCCTTAAGCTGCATATGGAAGTAACTACCCTCTTGGCCAGTTCACCAGCATAGCTGGCTGTTGCTTTACTAGGCACCTGACACATTCTGCTTTTGTTGGCTTTATTCAAGCTATTGTATATCTCCTACACAATGTATGAAGTACAGCTTGTCCATTTTTAAAAAACTTCCTATAGTATCTACTATCCTACTACCTATGTACCTTGTTGTTGTTCTTAGGTGCCATGGAGTGAAGTCCGACTTATAGCGTCCCTAGGTACAACAGAATGAAACACTCCCTGATTCTGTGCCAGGTACACCATCTTTTTCATGTTTAAGCTCATTGTTGTAGCCACTGTATCAATCCATCTAGTTGAGGGTCTTCCTCTTTTGCATTGACCTGCCACTCTTCCAACCATGATGTTCTCCAGGCATTGGTTCCTCCTGACAACATGTCCAAAATATATAACATGTAGTCTAGCCATACTTGTTTCCAAGGAGTACTCTCCTTTCACTTCTTCTAGGATAGAACTATTGGTTCTTTGGGCAGTCCATGAACTATTCATATTTGTCTCTAGCACCATAATGCAAAAGCATTAATTCTTCTTCTGACTCCCTTAGTCAACGTCCAGCTTTCACAACAGTATGATGCAAATGAAAATATGTCTTCATGTCTTCAACATGATGTCTTTACTTTTCAATACTTTAAAGAGATCTTTTGCCACAGCTTTCCCCAATGTAATGTATCTTTTGATTTCTTAACTGCTGCTTCTGTAGGTGTTTATTGTAGAACAAAGTAAAGCAAAATCTTAGACAACATAAATCTTTTCTCCCATTTATCATGAAGCTTCCTACTGACCCAGCTGTAAAGATTTTTGTTTGTTGATGATGAGGCACAATCCATACTGAAGGCTGTGTTCTTTGATCTTCATCAGTAAATGTTTCAAATCCTCTTCGCTTTCGGGCTGGGATTTAGCTCAGTTGGTAGAGCATTGTGCTGCAGTCTCTGAGGTCCTGAGTTCAATTCCCAGCACTGCAAAAATGGGAGAAGGACCTGGCAATCCACTCCCAAGGCAACCCGAAACAGTCAGCCATTGAAAACCCTATGAGGGTTGCTATGAGTCAGATACCGACTTGACGGCACCTAACAACAACAACCTCACTTTCAGCAAACAGAGTTGTGTCATCTGCATAACACTGGTTGTTAATGAGTCTTCCTCCAGTCATGATGCCATATTCTTCATCATAAAGTCTAGCTTCTCGGATTGTTTGCTCAGCATAAAGATTGAAGAAGTACAGTGAAAGGATACAGCCCTCACACACACCTTTCTTGATTTTAAACCAGTTAGTCTTATCTTGTTCTGTTCAAATGAATCCTTCCTGGTACTACAGAATAGATTCTCCCAAATTTATATCTGTGTGAATTATTTTCTAATAACATCTCTGTGGGGCCTTGCACATAACACACCTAAATTGGGTCCTGGGAAAAATACACCATCTGTAGAGAACTTGACTTTGTATCAACAAGTACAGAAAGGCTGAGTACACTTAGGATGTTCAAAATTAGGCAATATTGAGTCTATGATTCAGGATCCAGGGAATCACTTATTTAGTGGTGTCCCAAACCAAAGAATAGCATCTTTAAAACTTGTCTTCAACTCAGAAGGATAAACTTCAACTATCAGGAAGGCATGATTATTTTTCATGAGGCATGAGGGAGAGTGTTAATAATGATAATCAAATTGCTGGCAAAATCTGTGCGAGCCATGTGGCCAATTTAATTTTTAATCAGTTGCCTATTGAATTCATAATTATGCACACTGCAACAAAGCAGTGTATAAGGCAGACACCTGGAAGCAGAGGATACTGATCAACAGAGTTTTTTTATGTATGGAGTAGCCAAGGGCATCCCACTGTCTGAGGACAGACATTGACCTGAGGTCCTGGTCTACTCCCAACTGGCTGGATGTGTTAGAGGTAGAGTAAATGAGAAGTTTTCAGGGTGCTTCCAGACTTACAAGATCTTCAAATAAAAATATTTATGTGGAAAAAAGACACAAGTAAAACCTCTTTGGTTAAAGCCTCTCTCTCAGTCCCAGTCCTGTCCTGAGGTGTCTTGTAAGCCACAAAGAGGGCACCCACCCTCTCTAGGGCTCTGAGGAGAACATGGGTATTCCATTGCCCATAGCCTCCAAATCATCTCCCACATCCTATGATTTATGTAGGCCAAAGGGTTTCAGTCCTATGTGCAGGAGGTATTTAAAAGCCCTCTTATATATATGGATACCTGTTCCCTTTCAATAGGTTTTTCTCTTCGGCAAGAGAAGAGAAAAATGGACAGAACCCACCCCCAAATAAGATATTCTATAGCCAATTAATTAACATGAAATTCTCCCTCTGTTCTACTAATGTGTATCCTGATCTATCTCTAAACAGATGGCACTGTTTTATGAGGGGCCCTTGGTCTTTCTCTGAGGAGCCTTGTTAGCTCTGATATAATCCTATTTTTTTTAACTACATTTTATTTTTTAACACAAAAGAAAGAACAATACTAAGTCCTAGGGAAAACAAAGGAAACAGGGTAGGAGAAAAGTTATATTAAGTTAAATATCCTACTACAACATTCTCTCACTTTTATGGAGTCTCTCAATGCAACCCCACATCAATAAGTGGAAAAAAATGGTATCCAAAAACTGTGGGAAAGTAATCAAAAGTTTCCATTTCATAGCCAGCTTGTCATGTGGTGCACATAGTTAATCCCCACCTCCCCATGCTGCCAACATGGTTGGTGAAACAGTTCAAGAAGAAAAGACAGAACTCAGGCAGAACTTGTGGAAAGCTCGGCCAGCACATGTGAGGGTCACCTCTCTTGGACCCAAAATTCAGGGCAAATTTCCTGAAATAGGTAAAATCTTAGTCAAATTCTAAAAACAAATTTATAAACTTAATAAGGAGACCAGCTTTAAACTCATCATCAGATAAACCATCAGATAAACCAGATAGACCATCATCAGATAAAATAGTAGCTGTGGGTGCAGGGAGTTGGACTAATTGTGAAATGTAAGATTTAGCTCTGAAATCATCTCCACTGGGCACTCCTTGTTGTTGTTGTTGTTGTTAGGTGCCATCAAGTCAGTGTCCGACTCATAGTAACCCTATGTACAACAGGCGAAACTCTATTGTCAGTGCTTCTCTGCTATTTGTAGGCTTTTCAATGGCTGATTGGTTTTTGGGAGTGGGTTGCTGGGTCCTTCTCCCAAGGCTACAGCACCTGGTGTTCCCAGGCAGCCTCCCATCCAAATACTAACCAGGCCCAACAGTGCTTAGTTTCTGAGATCCGATGGGATCAGATGCCACAGGGCTATGGCTACAAGTGGGCACTCCTTATGTCTTCCCAATTCTGAAAGGTCTTATAGGTACCTCATACTCAGCATGGCTCAGCTAAGTGTATCTGCTTCCTTCTACCCCACCCTCACCAGCTGCTTCTATTCCAGTATTTCTGGGAATGCCACTTTCTCCCACTTACCCAAACCACTTGCACCTGTCTTTCACCTTCTAATTAATCACCAAATCCTGTTGATACTTCCACCTAAATGTCTCTGGAGTCTGTTCTTTTTCTTTTGTCCATGCTGTTACTCTTTCTCAGGTCAGATTGCTCTACACTTGGACAATCACATCAGTAACCCGACTTGTCCCCTTGGTTACAGTTCTTTCATTTCCCGCACATTTTGTGCAATAGCCACAGTGATCTTTCCAAAACACAAGATTGACCTTGTCATTCACCTGCTGAATACCCTTCATTCCCTGTTCAGTTAAGTTAAACCCTTTATATGGTTTATTGGACCTCTTGGTAGCTTACAAATTTCTGCTCTGCTACTCTGCTCTTTGCAAATGATGGCACAACTATAATGAATTATTTCAGTTGATTAGCTCTCTTCAAAGTGTTCATCCATATTGACTTTCCTTCTACAACACTATTACCTCTTATCCTTAGGGATAATTGCTATGTATTCTTCAGAGTTTTATCATCACTTCTCTAGGAACCTACCTGGACTCTCAAGTTTTGTTAAGATGCCTCTGCCATATGCTCTTCCATCTGTAATCTATACTTCTCCAGTTATCTTACAAAGTGTATTATGTAGTAATAGGTTGGTTAAATATCCATTTCTCCAACTAGCTCTTTGAAGGGAGAGACCATACCTGTAACTGATCATCACTGTATTACCAGCACCTGGTAGACAGTCTGGCATATGGAAGATAATGAACACACACAAGATGAATAGAGTAAAAACAACAACAACAACAACAACAAAAACAAAAAACAATAGCTTCTCTTCTTTCCTCTCATTATCTCTAACAACGAATGGGTCATTTTCTGTAATTTCACTTTTCTGCAGTTATTTTGTGGGTTTTCACTCATTTCTGACCAACGGTTTCAGTGGGTGTTTTTGCCTTCTGGATAACATTCAATTTTGGTGTGACATATGAGGTTCATTAGGATCTAGTTCCCGTCTACTCTTCCAGCCTCACCTCTATTCCATTTTTTGAATAAAATCTATTCTGTGACCACACCAGACTTCCTGGGTTTCTTCAAGGTCTCCATCATCTTCCACTCCTCAGTCCTTCTGCATTGTGACCCTCCTCCCTCCAGCTGTCACACCTGGCTATTTTCCCTTTTTTCCTTATGACTCAGCCTAAACGCCCCTTCCTCTTGGAAGCCCAATCTACCAGGCTTTCTTCCTCCTCTTGGTAAAAGAACTGGGTGATTTTTTTTTTTTTGAGTGTTAGTTAGAGAATCCTATGCATTCTTGTCTACCATGTTTAAATTTTAGCTTTTCTTCTCTTTTCCTTTCTTTCTTTCTTTTCTTTTTTTTTTTTTAAGTACTGGGGGGTTGAACCCCTGGCCTCATGCATGCTAGGCAGGTGCTCCATTACTAAGCTGCACTTTTTGTTTGTTCGTTCTTTTCTTTTCTTTCTTTCTTTCTTTCTTTTTTTTTTTTTTTTTTGAGACAGGATCTTAATAGGTTGCACAGGCTGCCTGTGGCCTCAAACTCATGATCCTCCAACCTCAGCTTCCCAACTCGCTGGGATTACAGATCTGCACCCAAGTGCCCAAATAAGTTTTAGCTTTTCTCTAAGATCATACGTTTCATGAAGATAGAGAGAAGAATCTTATTCATCTCTGTAATCACCTATGTAACACAATACGTGGCACAAAAAGGTACTCAATAAATGTCTGTTGAATTCATAGTTTCCCTTTAAGTGAATACAATTTTTCTATAGAGGCAATGTGAACCAGAAAAAGCAAAAGTGAGTAAACAAGCACTTACTTCTTAAGTCAGATTAATGCAATGTGCTCCTATCGCTCTCATTAGGATCTATATGGATACTTCCTGCCAGAATATGAACTCAAACCCAGAAAGGTTGAATGGGAACACTGTTTCCACATTTATCTGTTTGGCTTTTATTTATTTTTTTTTCCATTGGTTTCAATTGCCCCTTAAGAATATTGTTTTCAGTAAATAAGCCTTCAAATCATGCATGTTTATAAAATATTCATCTGGGTCTGACAGAGTCTAGGAATTTTACAGTTCCACTATTACTGCAGTCTACTGCTGCACTCCAAGGCATTTGCATGACGGGGCATTATGGTTCCTATTTTCTCCTGTATTTTGATATTGTCAGATAGGTACAAAGAAAAATACTGATAGAGTATTCTTTAAGAAGACATGATACTTTACAGGTGACAGCTCTAGGGTAATTGAAATTTTAAAAATCCAATCTGTTATCCTTCTAAAAAAGTTTAGCTGTATGGTAGACAATGGATCCATGAAAGACTGACTGTGTCTCCTAGATGTACTACCTACATGTCTCCCTTAGAGCAATGTGGGCTTTCATGACCCAACCCATTTTCTTTTGCAGTTACCTAGAGATCTGCAAATGTAGCCGTCCTGTGTATTGATTGATCCTCACGGGCAAGGATCCACAATATAATCCAAAGTCCTAGTGACATTTAAAAACACAGGTGAGAAGGTGGCAGGATTCCTGCTTAATCATATGTATAATCACTAAGACAGATTTAGTCTCAGATCTCACCAACCTAAATTTGTTTCTCCATGTGTGTTCAAATTCTTTTCACACACAAGAACACACCCACTTATTACAATGTCTATAAATAATCCTTCCTCTGCAGGTCTGGTTTGAAACTCTAATTGGGGTTAGTCAGCATTTGCAAAGTGGTTTGGAATTTTCCCAAAGGCAAAGTTACAGGATGCGGAAGCACTTTGTTGGCATTACCTTAAGTGTGCTTGTGCTCACAAGCTCCCAGAGGCTGGCCAGAGGTATGGAGGCAACCTGTCACATGTAGGGGAGGTCAGATCAGACCACGTGTTTAGGGATGAGAAGCCTGTCGGAAGCATGACTGACAGAAGAGCATGCAGGTGAAAGTAGCACACTTGTAGGATCTGAAATGTCAGCAGGCCTGGTTTGTGTGGTATTTAGGAAGGGTAAACAATAACAGGCATTAGAATTTGGGTCTTTTGAGGGTGAGGCTCTGGTCATAACTAAGTGTGGTATATGTGTGTTACGTATGTTTTTGCAAGGATGGTGAAACTACTCATACAGATGGGGGAGGAGTAATAAAATATGGATAAAGGTTTGCTCCTATGAAAGGTAGGTTGGACTTGAACTTGGGGTCCTTCTGCCTCCACCTCTCAAATCCTGGGATTACAGGCATGCACTACCACGTCCAACTCATGATCCTCTTTCTAATAAACATATGTGATTCATTAATTTTTCGTGGCTTTGTGTGATGTGGGAGGAGGTGCTTGAGAAGTGATGAGGGGTCTCAGGAGAGAAAACTGCTAATGAGAAACCGAAGTTATAGCCTCTTTTTATTCTTCATCATAACCACCTATAGAAAAACTGAAAATCAAAACAAAAATAAACCATTCTCATTTAAGAAACCATTTTGGTCTCATATGATAGTTTTTTTTTCCCTTGATTGGGTGGGCCTTGGTAGATTTAGCTTTGTCCTTGGTTTTCCACAGCTTCAAGTCCTATTCAGGAGAAGGACCTGGCAGCCTACTCCTCAAACAATCAGCCATTGAAAACCCTATGAATAACAGAAAAGCACTGACATAGTGCTGGGCATGGCACAGTGTTGGGGGAGTGTCACCTTCTGTTGTACACTGGGTAGCTATGAGTTGGACCCAACTTGAGGGCACCTAACAACAACAACAACCAAGTCTTATAAAAAAATAGATTTGGTCTAAGGCGAATTTATAGCTCATGCTATCCTCAAAGTAAAGCCAACCAACATCTCTCATTTCACAACTTATTTTGTACACTTTGGGATGATCCTCAATTCTCCTTTAGATGCACCAGACCTGCTTTGACTTCTAGAAGCAGGATTTAAGTAATGGCCACTTCAGTTGGTACCCCTCACCCCCCCGTGGTTTTGTCTCTGTGTTACCCATCTGGGAAGAGAGCATAGGCCCACAGGGAGAAGAGCTACAGAAATCACCACGTGGTGACAGGCATAGCTGCATAGGAAAAGGATAGGATTCCAGAAGGGTAGGAAAGAAGAGAAGGAAATGAACACCAGCAACCTGAGAAGACAAGGCCATCTGGGAACTGTAAAGCAGTGAGGACACCGGAGAAACGGCTGGTCCTGGAAAGGGAAGGCGGGTACAGGCAGGGTCAGTGGGAGGATGGCAAAAAGCGTAATGAAAAATGGGAGCACGGAGAGGCAGCAGCCAGGGAGAAAAGATGAGATGCTCTAAGATGACGAGGGAAGAAGGACTGCAGAAAGGATGCTGGAATTGTTTCTAGAACAGAATTTAGACAGAGTTCTGCCTTTAACTCTTCTATCCATTTCATCTGCCTCAGATTTTTCACTTCCACAGGAGCTTGTGATGAGCCTTTTCTAGGGTTTTAGGAATATGGTGCACAACAAGAAGGAATGGGCTGGAAAATCTTCAAATGGCTTCATGTGGCCATTTACGAAAGGTAAACCTAATCAGTCTACTCAGTGTAGCTCTGATCACGATGCAAAATGATTGTGACCATAAGACAGTTTCCCACATTCTTACTCTGCAGTTATACACATTAAATTATTCACTCAACTGTCACCAACAACTGAGCAGCTACCATCCACTAGGTTTAGGATTATAAAGAGAAATAGTCATATTCTCTCTCTGCAAGTTGTTCACAGACCATGGAATGGACAGACACATAATATGTTGAGAAGTGCCAAGATAAAGGTACTAACAAGGAATAAACACGGGCGGAAGAAAGTGTTCTCCCTCCACTTCCCACATATACCCTCATTATTTAGCTCAATAGGATTATTTCACCTGGAAAGCCCCCTTCCTAACCCTGATCTTCAAGCCCTATCACTTGAAATCTTGGTCATTCTTCAAATCTAGGTCAAATGCTATTTTCTTAATAAAGTATCTCCTCATCTTTAAAGCTGGAATTAATCTTTCTATTGTATGTGATTCTCCTACATATTATTTATATTTCTGTTTTAATATTTATCCCAATTTGTTACTTTTTAAAACTACGTATGATGGGGAGATACAGAGAGATAGGTAGATATTGATAGATTGTGAGCTTCTTTGACAGTAGGGCTGATGCCTGATTCATCTTTGGATATCCCACAGGCCTGAGCATGGAGGTTTTTAAAAATCCACTCAGGATATGATGAGCTGAAAGTTCACTTAGATAAACTAATCTATAATCTCTTTTAGGATGCTAAAGTGGATCCTTCTTCATTTGGGGCAGTTGGGAGACCTCATTGCACATACTAAAAATCATTTATTATTTTGAAGAGGTATAAAAGAAATATCTTTAGATTTAAAAGGACTCAATCATTCTTTCTATTTCTTCTACATTTGGACAAAAAACAAGCAAAAAAACCCCAAACCCCTCAAGTTAATCAAATAATTTTTAATCTGGGAAAGACCATATATTTCATTTAATTCAATATCTTAATTACAAATGAAGAAAGTTAAGTAATGAGAAATTTGGATATTTCTTCAATAACACACAGCCAGAATGAACAGCATATTTCAAGACCTTCAAATTCAAGGCTCTTCTCAATAAACCAAATAGCTTGCCTTTAATAAAAGAGAAAGAGCCTGATTAAATGGAAAGAAAAAGTCATATCAGTTAAGGCCTACAAAGAAAAAGAATTCATTGAAAAGCAGCACACATTATGGAAAAATATTTTTCCTTAAGTCCATTTGTCTTCATGGAATATCATGCTTTCAATAACATCAAATCTGACTTTTGTCATTTCCAGATCTTTTTACCTTCAGACACCAAATGATTCCATAAAGTTGTCAATGAGAATTATTCTGAGGTTATTCTCCAATACATTTCAATATGGTTGGGTGATGTTGGTGATTAACAGGTGTTCTTCACAGTTGTGAAAGTAAAATAATACATCAAGGCTCTGGTGAGAAGTGCACATTCATACAAGTTTGCTCCCATCATGAGTGCACTCAAATCTGATGTAGTTTGCTTCAACCCTGTTCTGCTATTATTGCCAGAACCCCTACCTTTTCCCTGACCTTTCTCATGTCACTACTGCTATACCTGACTCCTGGTAGATCTGGCCCAGTCTCATAGACCTTCTCCCCCCAGATCAGGCACATAAGCACACATGCACACAAACACAAAGTAGGTCAAAGCACTAAATTTGAATTTAAAATGCACTGGGCTCCAATTCTATATCTACGACTCAGATGTGTGTGTGTGTGTGTGTGTGTGTGTGTGTGTGTGTGTGCATATATATATATATATATATAGTGTATGCAGGTGTGTGTGTATATATATATATATAATGTATGCAGATGTGTGTGTGTGTGTGTGCGTGTGTATATATATATAATGTATGCATCTAGCTAGCTAGCTCTCTGCATTTAATCTTCATGGTGATATATAATCACTCAGATAAAAACCACCTTGCTTTGAAAATTCTTTCTGCAGAATGTGGCCTGCGAAGCATGGTTCTCACAGACCACCTCCACTGCTCTGCACTTTCCAAGGCCTCCTCAAGAGCACAGGGATAGTGCATGGGTTTTGCAGCTACACGGTGACTTAAATACTAGTTCTGCCACTTAGGATTTGTGTGATCTTAAGAAAATTACTTGAATTTTGTCAACAATAATTCCTCCTTCCTTAAATGAAGATGTTAATACATACTCATGGAGGTATAAGGACTTGAGGTAATGTATTGCCAGTGGGTGCTTCAGGGTAGAGCTCAGTGAAGAACAGTTTTTAGGTGAAGTCGACAATAAGGGGGACGAGAAAGAGAGGAAGGGGAGAACAAGATGATGGCTCCCACTCCCCGAAGTCCTCCCATGTTTCAGAATTTTTCAGCAAGGCTTGGCAGAACTCAATGGCAAGCCTTTACCTGGGGAGTATTAAGCTTGAGGTAGAGGAAAGACAACTAACAGGGGGTAGTGTATGATTGGCTAGAACTTAACATGTGTTTCCCTGTCTTGAGATTGTGTATACATATACTTATATCTCTTCCCTTCCTGGGAAAAGGGTGCTTCACAGTAGTGAATACAGCATCTTTTGAGGAGTCAAGACCACTTTTTTTTTCTTTGCTTAATATGACTGCACTCCATAAAACAGGGTGAACAAATTTCTAAGTCCTGCACAGTTTCTAAGCATAGAATTTCCAGTGACAGCATCAAGCCCCAGTTGTTTGCTTCCCCTACCAATTCTAGTGAGATAGCCTATAAAGTTATAGAATAAATGCTCAGCTTCTTTCTTCAATCACTGAGTCAAAATGCACAATCAAGCCACAAGCAGAGCTGCTGCTGTGGTTTGAGCTGTCCAAAGTACAAGGAAGGAGGAAGTGCCAACCAACTTGGATATGCTCTGTCTAAGATGCCATTCTGTTTGCAAACATCACCTTGCCATATCACTTAACAAAATTATTCCACTGGAGAGCCTGAAGGCAGATGACTAATGTTAAAAGCACCTCATGCATCATTTCAGTGATGACTCCACAGGTGTCAATTAAACATGGAAAAGACATGTTTGAAACACGAACATCTGGCATTTCCCAAGGAGCTGTAGTCAATGACTAGTAAAACAGAAAGGATCATAAATATAAAGAAACTAAACAGCCTTCTCTTTGCTCAAAGGCAGCAAGGGCCCATGAAGACAGCGAACCTGAAAGACCTCCAAAAGAAGAGCTGAGTAAGGAAGGGCTGCATTTGAAGTCAGTACTGCTCTTCCTCATGCATAGAAAGCAAAGATCAGGGGTTGCAGGAGGTCATCTTTTCAGCCACCAAAAAGGCAGACAGGTCCAGGGAATGCTTGAGAGCTTGTCTAGTAGTGTAGAGGTAAACTTCAATTGTTTCCAAGCAAGAGAAGGGAGTGGCAGAAGTCCACCCCTTGCTTCTTGAGTACTTTCCAAGTATTAGCATCCTCAGACTTTGCTCAGCACCCTAGGCCAAGCTCACTGTAGTCTAAACCTCCTTTCCTAGAAGCCATGCTTTAATAACTCTTCCAGTGGAAGGAAAAGGACCCATTTAACAAATCTAATGAGACTGATATCCAAGTATAAAACCCCCCAGCAGAGGAACAGTGGTTGGAGCACAAATGCTTTTCAAAACTGCAGTTCTAGATCAGTCAGGCAGACACCTGTGTATATATAGATAAAGCTTCAAACACCGTCATCTCATCACACCTAATGAGTGCCTGCAGTGAGAGCCTGCATTCTCTATTTCTGGCTTTTCCAACAACAAAAAATATGTGGCTTCATACCCAGCTCTGAATCTGATCCTAGTTTCCAGGCAAGTGCCCTGCCACTGAGCTACACCCCCAGCCCTGAACCTGTTTTCTAATGCTTATCTGTTTTTTGTTTCTTTCTCCAATATACAAGGTCAAATAAGTGAGAAAGGAAATATTTTTCAGTTGTAATTTTGATCCAGACCTAAACTTGTTAATGACTTTTTATTCATTACCCTTGACCTCTCCTTTTTTTCTTCAAGTGATCCAGATAAATGTACCCTTCACATACCATGGCCTCAACATTAAGAAGATTAATGTTCTTAGATGAGGCTATCAAGTATAAACAAAACAAACCCAACACAAACAACAGTGCAGTGATTCCATCCTCATTCATCCCTTTTGCCAATGATGCAGTATATTAAATCTCTTTAAAGCCGCTGCCTCAGTGTTAAGTTTTTGATTTGGAAATAAAAGGGGTCACTGACAATTATTTTCTCAGCTCAGAAAAGCAATTCAACCCATTAATAACATAAACATGGCAGAATAAAGCACAGTGTGAATTAGTAGGAACAGAAGAGTACCTGGGATAGCCAGATTGGAAAGGGGGATGTTGTGAAGGTGAGGTGGGAGCGAGGCC
The DNA here is from genome assembly GCA_007922755.1 of Pedetes capensis. NCBI lineage: Eukaryota > Metazoa > Chordata > Mammalia > Rodentia > Pedetidae > Pedetes > Pedetes capensis. The sequence continues at coordinate 71,725 of VMDO01002362.1, forward strand.
ATCCAGTCGGCATTGCAGACCTCCGAGGTTGTCTTTGTCCCGCTGGGGTTGGGGGAGCAGATGGTCCCCATCCTGAGTTTCCTCCTTGCTTTCCTAAATGCTAGCATCTCTCTCCTCCACAAATTGGCCAGGCTCAGCCCAGGGCCACTTACTCAGTGATCATCACTGCTCGGATTCTCTAGACATTTCAGGGCCACCTTTGTCACGCCAGTCTTTCCAAAATGTCTTTCTGTCTGGGAGACAGGTCAAAGAGGTAGCTCCTCCGCTCTCTGCCCAGCCTCTCTCCCACTCTAATCTGCTCAGTCCCAGCTCCCGTAAACTTCTTGCGCTCGCCTCTGAAGATGGAGGAGGTAGGCCCCTAGAGATAAAACTTACAGAAGCGGAGCGTCCGAGGAGCAGCCACGCCCGGGGCGCCTCACACGACAGGTGCCCACGGGGCATGCAGGCGAGCCGGGGGACCACACAGGTGCGCGGCCGGGCACACCAGGTCTCGCTCGCGCTATGCTTCTGCGTATATCACTGGGCAGGTACACGAGCCAGGCCTGCCTCTGCCTCCAACTTGCTCCCCCGCTTCCCCACACCGACGCCCCCAGCCCTGCGGTTTCCTGAAAAGCTCTGCGAAGAGCAACCGCCGGCGCCCAGACTCCCTGCAGCCCCGCCCCGCACTGCCGGGCAGATCGGCCAGGCTAGGCGGCCTGTGATTGGCCGCTGGCGGAGCGCGATCTGATTGGCCAGCGCTCTCAGGGCTGCCACTCCGTCAGGCTCCCACGCCCCCTCCCGCGGGTACTCCAGCCTTCCGGTGTATAGGCGAACGCAGATTGCAGCTAGCTACTGCAGGCGGGGAAACTTGCGGAATCTGTCCTCAGGTCTTCATCCAGCCTTCACAGGCAACACTCGGACGTTCAACACAGTCACAAGTGTTTCTCTTCATCCTTACCCCCCATCCTCAATTACTCACAAAGCCTCACCTTTCCCGTAAACCACAGAAGCAGCAGAAACAGTAGAGGTAGAGAGGCAGAGAAAGGCGCTGCATCTTTTATTTGAGTGACAACAGCAAGAATGGTTTGTGTTTCAAGCATCACATCATTAAGATTCACCTACACACCACTTTCTCCACGTGTCTGTCAGGTTGTGGTGCTGTGAGGGCTTGCTTGTTGCTGTGATGCTGAAAGCTGTGCCACTGGTATTTCAGATACCAGCAGGGCCACCCATGGTGGCCAGGTTTCAGCTGAGCCTCCAGACTAAGACAAACTAGGGAGAAGGACTCGGCAGCCCACTCTGGAAACAATTGTTAAGTGCTGTCAAGTCGGGTCCGACTCATAGTGACCCTAGGTACAAGGGAAAAAAGCATTCCCTGACACTGTGCCATGCCTCGCACTATGTCAATGCCTCTCTGCTATTCATAAGGTTTACAATGGCTGATTGTTCCGGGATTTTTTTCTGAAGTGGGCTGTGAGGTCCTCCTCCCGTTTTTTTTTTTGTTTGTTTGTTTTTGTTTTTTTTGTGGTGCTGCATGCTGGGGACCAAATCCAGGGCAGTAGAAAGGGTAGGGCAGCATTCTGTCAACTGAGCTAAACCCTGGCCCCACCCCCCAAACAATTAGCAATTGAAAACCCTATGAATAGCTGGGAAGCACTGTCAAATATAATGCTGGAAAATGAGCACCTTCTTTCCCTCCCCATGGTTGGAAGGCATTCAAAAGAGGACTGGAGAAGAGTTGCCTCCTCAAAGTAGAGTTGACTTTAATGATGAGAGTGGAGTCAAGTCCCTGGGGCCTCCACTTGCTGATGTGGCACGACTCAAAATGAGAAGAAACACAGTGCCTGCAACAATGGGCAGAAACATAAGAAGATTGTGTGAATGGCACACTGTTGCGTTGTGTTGTAAATAGGCTTGCTATGATTTGGACTGGGCTTGAGGGCACCTAACAACAAGAGCAACAACATACTACTTGGCAGCAGTTCTGTGCTATTATTCCCATTTTACAAAGGAAGAAATAATGCTGCTCTAGATTTGTATTATTATGTTGTTTGGAAACCTCTTTCAGGTTCTTTGTCCCATTTGCTCTTCACAGTACCCTCACAATGCAGGGGAGGGCTGCTGGTATGCTTCCCTTTAATTGGATGAAACAGTCTGGGAGCATTCAAGGAGCAGGTCATGCAGTAGCACTATTTGCAAATCCCATTTTGTAATGAGGCCCTCTAGGCAAATCCCATTTTGGAATGAGGCCTTTTAGCTGTAGGTCTGTAGGCACACAAACCCATTTGCCTGCTTTCTGCTGTGTTCCCTACTCCTTCCATGTACTTGTCTATGGTGGAGACCTATAGGGTCTCTGCTGTTATCAGGGCTTGGCAACTCACAATCACAGGATCATTTTTGCAAACAGGCAAATTAAGAAAAGCACCATGGTCTTGATGATAGGGCCCTGGAGGACTTTAAGGCCAGGTAGATCTTAATGACTCAAGATGGCCTTATGGGAAAAGAAAACAGTGACCTGGATTCAGGCAAATAGAAGAGTGCAGGCTCATACACAGAGCTGTAGGTCAGTTGGCATTTAATCACTGACTGGCCCTACTTTATCTCTTGTACCGCAGAGCCACCTTTTTATGTGTATAACTCCTGTTGCACATTGCCTCCTTTTGACATCTTACTAAAATGTCTGCTTCCAGGTTATTAACATTCATTTAAATCTGCCTTGCTGCATAATATTATATTTTTATTTCCATGGAGGAGTACTGTTTGACAGCTACTTAAAAGAAAGAGTGCAATATCTATCATGTATCTTTTGATGTTTAAAGGGCACAGCAATATAATGCTCTTTTTTCAGGTTTTAGGTGCTGTCGAGTCATGTCTGACTCATAGCAACCCTCATAGGGTTTTCAATGGCAGATTGTTTCGGGATTGCCTTGGGAGTGGATTGCCAGGTCCTTCTCCCATTTTTGCGGTGCTGGGAATTGAACTCAGGACCTCAGAGACTGCAGCGCAGTACTCTACCAACTGAGCTAAATCCCAGCTTTTTTCAGGTATACTTCAGGATATTGGGAATATGTCACCTAGATATTTGAGTCAACAAAATTTCCTCCGCTGAAAACAAAAAATTCACTCTGTGAAAGAATATCCCAAGATTTATTTTCAAAATGCCACCTTTCTGGGCTCCCTTTGAACACACACACACACACACACACACGCGCGCGCGCGCGCGCGCCCGCGCGCACGCGTGCACACACACGCTGGGCCCTATACATGTATACACACACATACACACACATACACATACATATACACACATATACACACACCCATACCTATATATACACACACACATACATGTATAATTTTAAAATTCCAAACCACAAAATTTTATGGAAGCTGCCTAAGGCAAACAAAATATGTTCTTACAGCTGTGCAACGTTAATTTTAATGTCTTTCCTCTGATATTTTTCTTGTTAATGGAAAGAATGAACATTTTAAGAAAGCTTCAAACTTTAGAGACTTGGAAGCATTACTAAATGAGAGCTAGAAAGCAAGAGAAGTGAAATTAGTTTAGAATGAGTTGTTTTGCACCTTCCTGAAACTGATAGCTAAGCTACTTGATTTGCTCAGGAAAAGAATTCAAAAGGAAGACAACACTCTCTGTACATTTAGGAGTCAGTCCTGGAAGAAATCTTGTAGATGAAAATGTAAGGTAGGTAGGAAGTTAGAAAAATTGGAGAAGGAGGTAGATTTTAGGAGCTGTAATGAAAAAACCCCAAGTTGCTTGTAATTTACTTTCAAGTGCTGGCCTTCCACTGCTAGATTAAATATATATAAATCAGTTCTGGCCTTTCTGTGAGTGATAAAATCCACAAAATGCCTAGAACTGATCTATAGGGCAAATTTTAAGTTGACTCAAAATAAAAGGTAAACTGACAAGCAGTAAATGCTGTTCCTTCCTGATCCTAATCTAAAAGATAAACTGATCACAATAAAAACATTACTCCTTCCTGTCTCAGGCATATTCTGGGGACAAGGCCACACAGAACAACTCTTGGCCCAGTACAAAGTTAAACTAAATCAAAAAAGGTTAATTATTTCCTCCTCAGTTGCCCAAAATAGGCGAGGCTTAAGTTTCTCACCCAGGATTCACACCATGCTGGGTGGACTGCTGCTTTACTCTCATCCCGATAAAAACTAGGGCCAACAAAGTTTGGGGACCATGCTCTCTAGGAGTGCCTACCTTATTTTTCTGTACTTAGGGTGTATTTTTTTTTTTTTTTACTTCTATTAAAAACTTGCTTTAGCTCACTTTTATTTTTCCTGCATTTGCTTGTGGGGAGTATCCTAATCTTAGATGGCTTCACCCAAAGAACCAAGATTTCTTCAGGTTTCTCGAAGCTTCTCCAGGTGCCTCAGTTTTCCCATTAATGAAAACAACATCTAGGTAGAGACTCAGGAAGCAGAGGCAGGATGATCCCAGATGGGAGCCCAGAGGCAGTCTACATAACTTGATGAGACCCTATCTTAAGACAAAAAGTAAAAAAGGGACTGAGGAGACAGCTCGGTGGCAGAGTACTTGCAAAGTCTGTTGGAATCTCTGGATTCAAACCCCTAGGACTGCAACAAATAAACAAAATCTAATATAATATTTGACATATAGCAAGTATTCAGTAAATATTTGTTGAAAGGAAGGAGATGCTTGGCAAAATATGCTCTGCTAGGCCCTAGGCATTGGCTTAAAGCAATGCTATTCAAATGTTAAGATGCAAAGCACCTTAAATAACTACATTGGGCTGACCTGGGCCTGATCCTATTCTTTTCTAACAAGTTTCCAGAGATTGCTGACACTGCTGGTTCAGACTAAGTTTTTAATTCTCTTTTTTTTTTTTTTCCTGGTACTGGGGGTTGAACGCAGGGCCTCATGCTTACATGCTTTGCAAGTGCTGAACCACTGAGCTGCATGCCCAGCCCATTTTTCTTTTCTTTTTTTTTTTTTTTTTACTTTTTATGACAGGGTCTCACTAAATTATGCAGACTGCCTCTGGTCTTGAACTTGCGATCCTCCTGCCTCTGCCTCCCCAGCCACTGGGATTACAGGCCTGCGCCACCATGCCTGGCATTTCAGACTAAGTTTTGAGAACAGGCTCGAGTTTGATGGGTAAGGATATGTATGAATTTTTCTCTCTTTGTCAAGGTTTCATAACATTTTCATATCACTTTTATAATTTAAAAAACACATTTGCGCTAAAAATCCAGGCTAACAATCTCCGAGAATAAGAGAATAATTTCTCTATCATATTATGTAATGGAGACATGTCATGCTTACTATGTACAAATCATTACATAGGTTCTAGGAATGAAAAGAAAATTAAATGATCTTCAGTTGATATATAATCCAGTAGAAAAGAGAATCATGTATGTGAATTACAAATTGTAACGTAAGGCAGGAGAAGGGATAGCACAGGCATTTAAAGACACAATAAAGAGCCATACATTTTGAGGTGGAAAGGGAGAAAGGATGTATTAGCAGAGGAGGTGGCATTCAGGCTACATCTTGAAATCTGAGAAAAGCGTCTGCCTATGGAAAATGGGGGGCTCAGAAGTGGTGGAGTGGAAAGGGATGTGCATCTAAGAAAACATGAGTAGAGCGATGATAATGAGTGTTAGATGAGAGAAAAAAAATATGTTAGAGTTGCATATGGGATAAGCGGGAAATACAACAAAGTTTTACTGTCATTTTGAGGCAAGATAGAAAGATAGGGAAATTAGAGGGACAGGGAAAGGGAAAGAGCTTTCACCCTAGAATCTGCTTAGAGTCTCACCAGCTGGGAGTCAAAAACCTTGACACAACTACCAAAACCTGCTGTGAGGACTGCCTGCCTAGAGAGGTTATTTTGGAGAGACATTTTAAATAATGAAAATGGTAAAATAGTAACAAGCCATGCCAGGGGTCAAAAATGTATGTAACCTTTGGGATTGACCTTGTTTTCCCCTCTGTAATTCTGTGCTTCTTTGAGAAGTGCCCAGGAAACTCCCTCTTGATTTTTTTCTTAAGTCTAAATAATGGACCTTCTTTTGATCTTGTTGGCAACTCCCTAGCCCATAACAGGGGACTTCCTAGGTGCTTGAGGCTCACATCACACTGAGTGCCCAGGGCTGGGCACCCAGGGCTGACAACACATGGGGCATGCCCTAGGTTAAAGACAACTGGAGAGAACCCCTGCCCAGGGACTTTCTTTTTGGCTTTCCTGGGAAGCCCATGTCTGTCTTGGATGCCTATCTCTCTCTCTCTCTGAGGGCCCTCATGAATACTAAAGTGTGGATTTAATAAATTCTACAACCTTGTTTCACTCATGCTGACTCATCCTGAAATTCTTTTCTGTGATGAAGCCAAGGACTGGGCTTAACCTGAGAGGAGGACCCAGCCAGGGAAGCTCCTCAGGTGAGGCGGCCACACTGAGCTGCACCTCCCTGCTGTGCTTCTGGTGACAATTTAACTTGTACCAAAGTACAACGAGTCAGGACAATTGCTGTTCCTGGCCTTGGAGATGACACAATCCTGCCAAGTCTCTTAGCCAGTTAGTGGCAGAGCTGTGACTCCAGGCCACTCCATTATCTTTTTTTATTAGAAATTTTTAATGTACATCTTAATGTGTTTCATTTTGACATGCTTTTCATTATGACATTTCCATGTATGCATTTTGATAAACATTATTCATATAGGTTACCCCTTACCCTTCCCTATGCTTCCCCCCAACCCTTCCCATCTAAGTTTCCCATCTAAGTCTTCTCTTTTACTTAGTTTTTTGCATGTAATTGTTCTAACAAGATAAAAAAACAAAGACCACTACAGGAAAAGTTTCTATCTTATATAGAAAAAAAGCCACTCCATTATTGTGCCGAGGACTTCCCTTTGTCTGTTACCTATTATTATTGTAAACCAAGCAAAAGCTGCTTATGACCAAAGCATATTAAAGAGTTTGGCCCTTTTTTTCTTCTTTTCTCTGGACGAAAGGGACCATTGTGGGTTTTGGAGAAGGGGACCAAAATGATTCACATTGTACTGTGGGAGGATTACTATGGCAGCATGGAGACTTGTTAAGGAAACCAGTCTTTCAGGTAAATCACTGAAATCTAAGCAAGAAAAAGTGAGAAACCGTGGTCCTCCTTAGCTCTGCTGCTAGTCTTGTTCCTAGCCTCCAAGGACCTGTAATTCTAGAGCCTATGTGGACAGCCTGTCCACCCTGACATTACATTTCATCACTTGAAAACCTTATCCAACTGTTTATCCATTTTTATTATATACAACCAAACCTGTTTCAATGAATACATCTGCAAATTTTGTTTTATATTCTGAGTTTTTTCTCTACTACTTCAGTGAGGAACTTACTAAATTCCTAAATTGCTAACTATAGTATTTGCCCCCTCCTTAGAGATGACATTGCACTTTGGAGTATCTGTATTTTGAAGCTGATAGGAAACATCTGGGAGGAGAGGGTACACAGATATGAGGGAATCTGGTGACCTATAGAAGAAAGCTTATTGAGGGAAAAGTGAAGGGGGGAAGGAAGGGAAAAGGGGCCACTCGGGCAGCAGCTGGGAGAGAGGGAAAAGGGACAGTTGCAAAAAGCTATTTGAGGTTGGGACTCATATAAAACTGGCAAAGCCTTTGCCTTAACAGTGGTGGGAAAAGTTTTCTTGCAAGAATGGAGGAGGGAGGGAGTTTGGGATCTCAGGAATGCTCAACTTTTAGGGTGCTGGTGATCTCCCCTATCCGTCAGGACTTTGGAGCTCAAGAGAGGGGTAGGGCCCTATGCTCCTCAGAAACTGATTCATTTTGTCTGAATTCATAAGATAAATGAATAATGAAGGTCCTAGAGCAGGTACCTAAACAGCTTATCATTCAGGCATGTCTGGTTGACAGTACAAGCTACTCTGCATTTTACTAGATTGAAGGTATCCCAAAGACCTTCAAAGGAAATATATTGAGTTAGTGGTGTTGTGGCTGGGGCTCTTTCTCACCTGCAGAGCTAAGATCTCATGTAGTCTTATCTCCCACCTCTCCTGTATGGTAATGGAATAGACCCCAAACAAAATTAGAACCTAGGTACTTTTGGTCCAGTGACATTCCCTGGAGATAAATGAGGTTATGATGCTTTTAGTTCCTCAGTGATATCTCATTCACCATATATATATATATATATATATATATATATATATATATATATATCTTGTTGTTGCTGTTGTTAGGTGCCATGGAGTCAGATCTGACTCATAAAGAACCTCATAGGGTTTTCAGTGGCTGATTGTTTCCAGATTGCTTTGGGAGTGGATTGCCACATTCTTCTCCCATTTTTGAGGTGCTGAGGATCAAACCCAGGTCCTTGGAGAGTGAGGAGCAGTGCTATACCAATTGAGCTAAACCTCAACTCACTTGTGCACTCTCTCTTTCTCTCTCTCCATATATATATATATATATATATATATATATATATATATACACACACACACATATATATATACACACACATACACATATATGTATATATATATATATATATATATTTTTTTTTGGCTGGGGATGGAGAGAGTTTGGAGAAGAGAAGGGACTGAAATGAGGAGTCAGGTTATGGAAGATGAGATGGGGTGTAAACTGCTTTGTTTTGTGGTCTCATCTCAGCAGAGTTTATTCCTTGCCATTCTCAATCTCCTTCCTCTAGTTCAAACTGAAAAACTATGTGAGAAGGATCAGAACAGAATGAGGAAATGTCTCCAGTGTGGGTGGTGCATGAGGTGCTGAAGTGTGTCATCACTGGGGCCCTTGGACACCTTCAGAAGCATACAAGGAAAGGGAGGTGCCAAGGTACACCGCCTCATGAACACATGATATACCACACACATTCCTGCCCAGGAGGCAGTCAGGGCATTGGACCCATTTATTTTGTTATCGGGGCTAGAGTCAGAGAGCATTGCTTTGTCATTGTGTGGTTCTGTGTCCTTGAGCAACTGAGTAAGAGCAGTAGCAGCTTAAGCAGGAATCAGTGATGTGATGTTACCTTATGACCACCTGGTGTTTATGATCCACCACTGGGATTGTGTAATTGTAATGAGACAAGAGTGAAGGCATCAGTGGCCCTCCAGATTATTTCTCCCAGATTTGTAAATTCAGTGCTCAGGAAGACCCTAAAAGCCTCCATGACTTCTAAATGTATTTTACAGCAATCAAATATTTCTGCTGTACTATTTTTTAAACATTTTCTTTAATAACAATACAGTGTTACTATAATACATCTTAGAAGCATTACTAACAAGTGATGATTGTAAAGTTTGTTTTAAAATCCATTTATTCCTTCTACAACACCATATTCCTGCAGCCCTTCCTACCCTGAACTTCACCCCCTCAAAAGATAGTTGAGTTAAAAGACATGATTTCAGATATTAGGGAGCCACCTACTGGTCCTCAAGGCACACTTCAGACACACAGAAGCATTCCTCTCAGTTTTTATTACCCTGCAGTCTAAATCACCACCAGGAGCAACTGGCAGCTTATGTAAAATGCAGACTCCTAGCTTAAATGCCAGCGCTCTTCAGATCCTCTAAGATTGATATCACTTTTTCTCATGTTTTAAATAAGCTCCCAAGAGGGTTTTTATGTCCCAAATATTTGATATAAAGGCTTTGAAATATCAATTTCTCATTAAAAATAAAAAAGAATAGGTAAAATGACAGAGTATGCAATTATTTCCCTGTTTGTACATAAATTTTTGCAATTAGAGAAGGATATTTTGGCAGAAATAGTTGATCTTAACCTAGCTAGCAGGAAAACCAACTGCTCTGCTTCTCTTACTTTTCTGTTTTCCTTCTAGGATACCTGGCCTGAAAGTTCCTAGAATCATGAGGATTATATCAATTATTAGGGGATCTTATAATAGTATGTATATTAGTAAGTACTAAACCTTAGTCACAATTATAAGAACCACTACATATTTGTTATCATTTTGCAAAATCAATTCTACAAAGGAATGTGTTATTTTTAACCACGTGACCCTATATTTGAGGTTGCTATCATTACTTGAAAATAGCATGAAGCCACATTGTCCATGGAGTAAATATCAGGGCAATTGAGAGCAGATATTACCATTATCTTTCAACATTTTTAAAAATTAAAATTACAAGTTTGTACAGATGACTTTGACTAACAAAAATGGTTCTATTTTTAAGAAAGTAAATACATTTCAGTGCGAATAAAAATAATGACTCTTCAGTGTTTTTTTTTTCTGATCAACTCTCTTGAAATTGTACGTTGTAAGTCAAAGCCCTCAATATATTTCCTGTTCTTTTGGTGGTTTTGGCTTTGGAGGAATAGGATCTGCTTAAATCTGTGCCCTAACTAACCCCTGAACTCAGCCACATGTCTTGCCCCACCCTTCCTAAACCACTGAAGTTTGGTCTGGATGAAGTTGTGGTTTATCTTAACAACCTATCTTGGCCCATGGCTCCCTCTTCCTTTAAACAATTGAAGTGCAAGAGAAAATAAAGTACAGCACACATCTTTTTGTGCCAGCCAAATCTAATAAAGCATGCTCTAGAAGGCAGAGTTATGCAATATAATAAAAGCAGAGGAGGAAGGGGGTCCTGATGACTGGAAACCTCCAAGGCAAGCTTGACAACAACAAGCCAGTAATGTGGTAATGAGATTGAAGCATTGAAGAAAGATGGAGCCAGGTGAGTTTTGTGGCTTCTCCTACCATATTCTGTTTTTATTCTCTACCAGCTATAGATACCTTTTACCTTTACACAGATCAATAAGCCTGTTCTTCCTCTCCTCTTTATTATCTTTCCCTACTCAAATTTTTACTTCTGTGTAGGAACTGGGACTACTAGAGCTTCTTATACATAAATATGGACCCAATAGTCTAAAATTGTACTATCACAGCAAGAGCTTGAGATTGTGGGTTTAGGAGTAGTTTTCTAAAGTCTTTATATCAGTCACACATTCTACCATCTGAGGACAGATTAAAAATTTCTCTACCGCTTTCCTGCGTTTAGCACACAGGATGAGATGCTCTGACCTCAGGAAGCCAGCCTCCAAATTCACTGGGAAAAGCTCTTAGAATGGGAAATATGAATGCCTGAATATGACCACTCTTGGGACTCTAACACCTTCACAGTGGGATGACTGGTGGGTGTGCAGAAGTTTCTTAACTCTTCCACTCAGAATTACCCCTAATCTTAGAGAAGATAAATACATGCTGTCCAGAGACCCATTTAGCAAGCACTGATTATGCCTTCCCTTTCAAGTTGCATAATTTATTTTTATAAGTTAATTTAGACTTTGCTATAGATAGACATGGGGCTGGGATTTAGCTCAATTGGTAGAGCACTGCGCTGCAGTCTCTGAGGTCCTGAGTTCATTTCCCAGCACCACAAAAATGGGAGAAGGGCCTGGCACTCCACTTCCAAGGCAATCCCGAAACAGTCAGCCATTGAAAACGCTACTAGGGTCGCTATGAGTTGGATACGGACTCGATGGCACCTAACAACAGCAACAACATAGATAGACATGGGAGAAGGATGTGGCAATCCACTCCCCAGGCAATCTCGAAACAATCAGCCATTGAAAACCCTATGAGGGTCATTATGAGTCAGACATGACTTGATGGCACCTAACAACAACATAGATAGATAAATAGTTAGATAGATAGATAGTGTGTATGTGTGTCTGTCTGTCTGTTGGTGTGTGTGACTTGAATACAATTGCTGTTCTACACATGCTATGTTTGTCTTGAGGCTTTGGGTCCCTCCTGGCACACACCCATATACTTGGTTATTTATGTCCCTTAATATAATGAGGTAGAGGAAGAAATGAGTTCCATGATTGGAAGCACCTAAGACAAGTTTGTCAAGAACAAGACAGTGATGTGGTAGACCTATATGAAGTTTCTAGGTCTGGGAGAAAGGTCCAAAGAAGTCAGTTAGGCATTAATAAACTCTCTTTGTTCATTCATGTTTCAACCCACTTCAGCAAGGTGGAAGAGCACAGGTGGATTTGAGGACAAACTTGAAATACTCTCCATTTGTGCAAACTGTACGCAATATGGGGCAGCAGAAGGTAGAGAACCAGAGATATGGGCCACATTTCTCTTGCTATCACAGACATGACCACCACCTGGTGGCGGATGGAGGACTGAAGACTTCCCACCCCTTTGCTCTTGACTTGCTCAGGAGGAAGCTTCACCCGCAGGGCCTGTCCTGTCCTTCTGTATCAAATGTATAGTACTGAAGCCTGATCAATTTACACAATAGAGATAGAAGACAAAAGGTTTCTGGACCAGGTTTATAACACCCATGGCTCTTCAGTGACCTGATGAGATGTTTTTGCTCTCAAAGTTTTAGACTATAGTTTCTCACCTGGCTAGGCTGGTATTCTGTGTCTCCTTATTTCAATCTTCACTGATTCCTTGGATCTGGTTTTTGGCCTGCACCTGTGGACATCTGGCTGATTCTACCAATTTCAGCTAAACCAAAACCAATCTGTTGGCTTGTTTAACCTAAGGCATCTTCCAAACCAACCAGATTTAGGCCCTGAGCTTTCCTAGTCTGACCAACCTGCCATAATAAGAATATTTAGAAGAAGAACATGGATTTAAAGCAGATGCATTGGTCTGAGAATGAACTGAGTCAAAATAAATTTAGCTCACCATACTTGAGTGAGAGACTGTTACCCATTGCATTAATTAGCTTATGTGTCACTGTGGCAAAATACCTCACAGTCCAACTTAAAGAGGAAGGATAGGCTTATTTGACTCATAGTTTAGAAAAATCACAGTCTACCATGATGGGAATGCATGGCTGAGCAGCTGGTTGCAGAGTTTTTGTTGAAAGACAAAATGAAAAGACCTCATATCATGGTATCAGGAAGCAAAGAGAGGAACTGGAACTGGGGCCCACATAAAACCTCCAAAGGCCTGGCCTCAGTGACCTACTTCCTCAAGCTGTGTCCTAACCTCCCAAAGTTCCACAGCCTCCACAAACATCACCACCACATGAAGGCCAAACATTCAAACACGACCTTTAGAGGACATTTTAGATTCAAACCATAAAACCGATTTTAGCTACTTCTCGGTTCCACAAGGCATTTGTTTCTCCTATTCCCTCATTTGTTGTCATATCTATCACTCATTCACACATTACTTAGTCGAGCACTAACTTGTCCAAGCCTTACACTCATGCTGAGGATACTCAGATGCTCCAGGAAACATTCCTTTGTACAGAACAACAGAGGAGTTCACAGCCTGCTCTTCCTCAACTGGGAGTAACATTACACATTTTGGTTTAAAGATTACACCAAATAATAGCAGCAAAAAAAAAAGTTTCATCTCAACAGACTATAGTATATCTACAAATTAAATATTTATGGAACTAATATATACTGGTCAAGCCGTGTACCTAAATTTTGGGTGATGATTAAAGCTCCCTATGAAGAGAGGGGAAGGTGACTGCTGGGTTTGCTGCCTGAGATCTTGCTTGGGGAGAGCCAATAAGAATGCTGAATTGCAGCCTACATCAACTTTGCTCAGTGTGTGGGGTCTTGCTGCAGGGACTGCTGTAAACTGCGAACTGTTTTCATAGTTCCCTCTGAGATGGCAACAAAAAACACTGCCCAAGAGTTTGGGAGGAAATGAGGTCTCTTGGGTGAAGTCTGGGCAGATACAGCTTAGTCTTCTTTGATATGAAATGGTTTAATGGTGAGAGGACAAGTTTGCCCTGGAGTTCTGGGAAAAATCAAAGGACTCTATTCATTTCCTTAAGAAATAAAAATTGATTGATATTTTGGTGGATCCTAGCCAGTAACTAGGGCAGAACAAGATGCATACATGAAACAAAAATAGTGAACTTGCAGGGTGAAACGTCATTTATTTTCTTCTGAACTTTCAGATTAAACGATGCTCAGAAAAAAGAGGAAGAAAACTTTCCCAAAGAAACAGATCTTTGCATTTTCTCATATTAAAGACTGCAATGTTGGCAAAAATTGGCTAGCTTTGAGTCAAATTAAGCATCTTTTACTAAGTACTTGCTTAGGTACTTCTTATTTAAACTTTTGTTTGTACTCTGGAGGCACAGGGAGAAGGATCATGGGTTTAAGACCAACCTGGGCTACATAGTGAGAAGTTGTTACAAGACAAAACAAAACTAACTTTCTGTCTGGAAATAATGCAAACTTAAAAAAAGAAAATTGCAAAAATAAAAGTAGTAAAAGAAAAAGTAAGCCACACATTTTATTTACTTGTTGTTGTTGTTGTTGTTAGGTGCCATTGAGTCTGTATCCAACTCATAGCGACCCTAGTAGCATTTTCAATGGCTGACTGTTTCTGGATTGCCTTGGGAGTGGATTGCCACGTCCTTCTCCCATTTTTGTGGTGCTGGGAATTGAACTTGGGACCTCAGAGACTGCAGCACAGTGCTCTACCAACTGAGCTAAATCCCAGCCCCTTTTGTTTACTTAGATTCATCTATTTTGAATAATTAACCCCCTTCACATTATCATTGCTTCATTTTATCTCTGCATGACTATGCATATATATTTTTTCTCTCACTCTGTCCCTGAAATACCATCATCATTTGTTTCTCTTCTTTATATATAATTTTATTTTTCTATGCATCACTGTACTTTATACATTTGTTTAAATATCTGTCTCACCCCGTGAATGTCTACAATTACTAAAGGCAGAAATAGTTCTTAATATTTGTATTACTATGTATTCTTGAATCTAATTCACACCTGAATCTAATATGTCAAGTTTTGGTGATTCCTTAAACAGAAAATAGTTAGTTTGTAGTTCTAATCTGCTCTTTTCCTTTAACTGCTCCTTGTCCATAGGGCAACTGAATAAATATCATAGTGAAGTGATGGAGAGCAGTGATAATGTTTCAGCTACGAGTGATGATGATGATGAGTGTGATGAATAATAGGTAAATTATAATAATGATAATAATACATAAAATAAAAAGTTATTGCATTGTATTGTTTTCATAACATGTACCATTATTCCATAATTTTCCCCCAACGAGCTCTAGACTACTATTCTGATTCTGACATGATTCTAATCCACATCTGATTTTTTTAGTTCTCTAAAACTGTTGAAGTCTGCAGTCATGCTACCCTGGCATCCGATCTTGTCAGATCTTGGAAGCTAAGCAGGGTTGGGCCTAGTTAGTACTTGCATAGGAAGGAGGTCACCTGGGAACTTTGGGTGCTATATTGGAAGAAGGACCTGGCAGCCCATTCCCGAAACAATCAGTCATGAAAACCCTATGAATAGCAGAGAAGCACTGACATAATGCTGGGCATGGCTTATTGCCAGGGATTGTTTCATTCTGTTGTACAGAGGGTCATTATGAGTTGGACCTGCCTCTATGGGACCTAACAATAACAAAACTGTTGAAAGGGTATGGCTTGGATTCAAGATTACATGATAATTCCTTGAATGTAGAATCTATAAATCCTAACTGGACATCTAAATGCAGTATTCAGGAATAGTCTTATTATATTTTTAAATAGCCACAAAATTAAAATTAATTTTTGTTTATAATTATGTTAGATTCAGATCTGTTAGTATTGAAGAATGTACTTTTGAATCAGTGCAACAGCTTTATTATTTAAAAAAATCTGATGCAACCCAGTTACCTGTAGAAATGGAATGATGTTCATCCCAAACTAAACTAGCAATGTAGAATTCTTGAATCCCTTTTGGTCTTCCCCGTCATCATTAACAGATGCTGTTTTTTGAAGGGAGAAAGAACAGAATAGAAATGCTAACTCTTGTACATTGTCCTCAGGTTATTAAATTCCTCCACAGAATCCATAAAACTGTTGCTCCCTCCTCTTTACCCTGCCTTCCCAGGAC
Source organism: Pedetes capensis (assembly GCA_007922755.1). Lineage (NCBI taxonomy): Eukaryota > Metazoa > Chordata > Mammalia > Rodentia > Pedetidae > Pedetes > Pedetes capensis. The sequence goes on from VMDO01002362.1 coordinate 87,609, forward strand.
TTCTGAGTATTTTCTGTTAATAGCTGAGTAGCATAATACTGTAGTTAGTTCTATTTGGAGGTATGTGTTCTTTGGACAGTAAATAGAGAATAGTCCAACAAATTCATGACAAATGTGCACAGCTTCCTGGCATTCACCAACAGTGTCTAGTTGTGGCTGCATGCATATTCTTTTCTTTATGTCATGATACTGGGCTTGTTGTTCTTCCTCTTTACTATTCTAAGTGTCCCTCTTAAAAATCACAATCTCACAGAGCCTTAGAGCAAACATGAACTGAGAATTGCAAAGAATGTAACATATACTGAAGCATTCAGAAAGGCTAGCTGAGGAGAAAAATTTAGATACCATTGGGTTTTTTCCCTATGTTAATTTGCATTCAATTAATGTCTTACAATTGTATCAAATGGGGTTTAAGAATAATTCCAGACATGGTCTCTAGCCATGATCTTGTGCAAGGTCATATTCTTCTGCTCTCTGGTCATCCCTAGTTCCATGCACCTTGGAGCCTTGCTGGTAATCATAGAATCCAGGAAAAAAAAATCCCCTCTGCAGGAGCTAGGAAATAAACTGCCCTGCTTCCACCATCTCTCCTGGTGTTTTAGCTTCAACAACAGTGCATTTCTGCCATACCTTTTTCTCTCATATTTTTAACTTTCACTCCCTACTACAGCTGTACTCCATACTACAGCTGTCTCTGCTATACTCATTGTCTAGCTGATTGACACAGCCTTCAGGTTTAAGGCAGAGTCGCTCCCTTAAGCCAAGGTACCAAGGGCTGCCTTTGAGAACCACTTCCTCTGCTCAGAGCTTCTGAGAAGCAAAGGCTTAGCAAGTTTCTTTAAACTTCTCTTCTGCTGCTGATTTTGATTATTTTCTTTTCTATTTTTATTTGCTACTCATTTTTCTTCACACATTTTAGGCAATCCTACCCCCAGATGTCAATTATTACTACTTTTCTTTGTTTTCTGTCACAATTTCTGGAAGATATTACCTGGCATTAAAATCAATACTGACTTAAATGCACACAATGCAGTTCTTGTCTATAGTGAGAGAGAGAGAGAGAGAGAGAGAGAGAGAGAGAGAGAGCACAAACCAATCAAAGACTGATCACACTCTAGATGGGAATCAGAGATCTAGGCAATCATTTTGGTTCTGTTACTTCCAGTTGTGTGGCCTTAGTCAATTTCACAGTCTTTATCTCCTTATTTGTAAAATGACCTCTATTACTCATCTTGGTCAAATGTTCTATGTTTTTAAGGACCTATAATGCAAAGTTAATTTGGTGAAGCCAACTATATCTTTAGTTAAAACAAAACTCATGCTTAATCAAATAAAAGGCTCTTGGGCTAAAACCCACACTTTATTCCTCAGTGTAGACACTTACATATGAGCTAAAATATAACACTTCTGGATCTAACTATGTAAGTGAACTATCACTGTGAGCCTGCTGGGGTCCTTTTTTCTCTACCTAAATAGAAATTATGCGTAGCTAAAGGGAAGCTCTTCAAGTGATAGTCTTTGGCAGCATCTGTGTCCCTGAGTATTTGATGACAGAGAGCAGAAATAGTAGATAGATAAGAGCAGCAGCAGAAAGTGGCACTTTCTAGTGTTACAGCACTAATGTAGGCCAACGAGGTTAAGATTCCACATCCTTTTAAATGTTAAAGTTCCTGTGTAGGCCCAGGAGGTAGAGACTCCTAAGCCCATGGGTACTACAGCTCTTACAGATGCCAAGGAGGTCAGGATTCCTTAGCCCTTGACAGTAGCTGGTGCTGCAGCTTCTGAGCTGGCTTACGTATTAGGATTCTTCAGCACTTGACAGCAACTGGTGTTGAAACTTCCAGACAGGACTACCTGTTGGGATTCCTCAGTTCCAGACTGTGGCCAGTGTTATAGTTCCTGGGGCTAGGGTGTCTGAGACACTTAGATCTAAAGACTCAACAGCTCCCTGGAACTCTTCCAGTGATCAGAGCCTGCAGTTTCTCTTTTCTGACTCTTTACAACCCTATCTCTCTTCCACCATCCCTCTTCTTCCTGCCTTGGTTGATGTCTTGAACTGTTCAACTACCTCTTATTGCTACAATTGCTGTCACTATTGCTGCCATTCAGGAGGCAGCTATTGCTGCCCTCCTCCTCCTCTTCCTCTTATTCCTTCTCTTACTCCTCTTCTACTTCCTGCTCCTCCTCCTTCTGCCACTAGTTGCTGTCTTTCAGCCTCACCCCTTCTTCAGTTGTCAAGCAGCCAGCCACTTTGCTGCTTCTGCAGCGCAGAATTATGGATGCTCTGCTGTCTCTGCCACTGCTGCTCCACTGTTTCTGCTGTCCCTCACCACTGCCGTCACTGCCATTCTGCTGTCTCTGCTGCTTCTTTTTTCATATTACCAGTTCAGCCTGCACTACTTAAAATAGGCAAAATTCTCATTCAAAGGAAGTTTTTAAATTTGGCCTAATGTTGCAACACCAGGGGCAGCACAGGAGAGTGTCTCCTAGTTAAATCACTAAGTGAGCTGACCTAGCTTATATAGCTAGGGCAGGGGTGTTTGCACAAACCATAGCAAATCTCTCATGCAAATGATGTTTGTTGTTTAGACTAATCACGGCATAGTTACCTTTGTATCAATCCTAAGAGTCCCTCTGCTTGGCCACCAGGAGAAGTGTTCCCCTTCTGGCCTGGCTTGGTCACAGGGTCATCTAGAGTCTTGTGATAGCAAAAAGTCCAGTACAAACTGCAAACTATTTGGAACAGCCATGGCTGGAGCTGCACCTTCTGGAGCTGGCGTTGTGCTATAGCTGCAATTGTTACATGGCATCCTCAGGAAATCTATGAATTGTCCAAAGCTGCCAGTGCTGGTAGAAGGGTGGTTTGGCTGGCTGTTTGCCTGAGATTCCTTCACTCAAAATAACCATGTTAGCAACAGAGAGTCTCACAGCTGCTACTTAGGGTGTCAAATTGCCCCATCCCCCAACATCTGTGGTTGTTTAGAGAATAATCACTAGATGGAATGCTTATATAAAAAACTTATTAACATCAATATTGATTTAAAGTGCTTAAGAGCACTTTTGGGGTTTAGCTCAGTTCGTAGAGTGCTGCTCTGTACTGTCTGAGGACTGGAATTTGACCTCCAGAACCACAAAAACTGGGGAAGGGCATGGTATTCCACTCCCCTTTGAAGCAATCCCAAACAATCAACCACTCAAAACCCTATGAGGGTCACTATGAATAGGATCTGACTTGAGGACACCTAACAAGAACAGCAAGAACACTTTCAGCAATGCTTAATACCTTCACAGTGCCCCAAGGAGTGGTGGGTCCCATCATCTGTCTCATTGATACAGTAATGCTGTGTAACAATCACAGAATTTCTGTGGAGTACAATATTTAGTTTATGTTGAGGTAATAGGCTGGGGGTTGCCTGTCTAGACTGGGGGTGGCTTGTTCTATTCCACAAGTCTCTCATCTTCTTCTGGGTACTAGTAGGCTAGCTTAAAAACTTCTAGGGCAATGGCAGAGAACAAGAAAGAAAGTCCATTCCTACAAATGCTTTACCCTGCTTTGACTTAGTTATGCAAATGATATTCCATTGTTCAAAACAAGTCACGTGGCCACACTGAAAATCAAGTTATGCTCATGGTACAAAGGGTAAGAAAATTGTTATTTCTTAATAATAATGTTATTTAACTCAGAGTGCTTTGGAAATTAGTGATAAAAATGCTTATGTATGGCTTCTCAGAGAAAATGAAGGTGATGAAGACATGCAGAAGCCTTAGGGATTACATACAGTCTGGAGTTGCTACTTCTCTTGTGGAACATAACTATATCCACTTCTAGAGAGAGGAGTTGTATCATGAAGTTACTTGTACCCAATATCATCTTGCTAAAGCAAGGGATGTCATGCTCACTGTGCTACCTAAAAGACATCAGGAGCCCCTCAATACTGCAGGTTTATGAAAAGTTCCTCGGAATCACTCACTGAATGTCCTTGCATGGATAAACAATTGCTCACTCTAGTCAAGTGGCAGACAAATTTGCAAATGGTCACTAAAACTTATTTATAAGATGAAATAAAATCCAACAAGGTACTTCAGAGAAGAGCTAATCTAAAAACACTGAGACATGCCTGTCATGTGGCTAAAACATGTAGGCTTAGGTTGTACTGTGAGGTTGTTTCGTCCTTCACTGAAACAATTTATGTATATTCAACTCTTCCATTTTTTACCTTGGTACCTCTACTTGTATTCATGTCTCTTACCTAAATGGACAGTAAAATAAAACCACAATAACTTTTACACAAATTACTCATGATTAAAATATATTAAATAAAAGGAACTATACACACGGAGCAAAAGTTACATACAAAGCAAGTGTTTGTTACTTGAGGAATTGAAAAATAATTAAAGCAGGCAAATATTAGTTTATTTTCCCATTTATCCAACTGTTTTGGTTATCTCCCCCATGTGTCTGTCAGTTTGTCCTGCTGTGGCTCCTTGGATGTTGCAGTGATGCTGGAAGGTATATAACTGGTATTTCAGATACCAGCAGAGCCAGCCATGGTGGATAGGTTTCAGCTGAGCTTCCAGATTAAGACAGACTAGAGATTAGGACCTGGAAGCCCACTCCCAAAACATTTAGTCACTCAAAACCCTATGAATAGCAGAGAAGCACTGTCAGATATAGTGCCAAAAAAATGAGCCCCTTAGGCTGGAAGACATTCAAGAAATGACCAGGGAAGAGTTGCCACCTCAAAGAAAAGTGAATCTTAATGATAGGAATGGAGTAAAGCCCTTGGGACCCCCTTTGCTGATGCATCGTGACTCAAAATGAAAAGAAATATAGTGGTTGTTACAATGGGCTGAAAGATAAGAAGATCCTGTGCATGGCATAATAACAAGTAGTGATTTTTTTCTGTTATACTTAGGGCCACTACGAGTCAGATTTGACTGGACAGCACCTAACAACAACATTGTATATCTATTGCTATGTAACAAATTATACCCAATCTTGGTAATGTTATACAATAAACATTCATTTTCTTATAGTGTCTGTGAATCAGAAAAGTTCAGCTGGTTGGTTCTGGCTCTTGTGTATTCACAGTCAAAAGATCAACTGAGATTGCAATTATCTGAAAATGTGACTAAGAATTGTGTTTCAAGATGGCTTACTGGCAGGGCTGGCAAGTTGATGCTTGTTGTTGGCAGGAGCCCTGGTTGTTTGAAGTATAGACCTCAAAAGGCCTGCTTTCGTGTCATTATGTTATAGGAATGGGCTTCCTCCAGAGCCAATGACTAAAGAAAAAACAGGAGGGAACTACAATATATTTTTTAATGATCTAGCCTTGGACGTCACTCTCTGGCCATTTCTGCAGTATCTTATTAGTTATACCACAGCTAAGTCAGGCAATCCCTCTCAAGACTGTGCAAGTTCAGGCCCCAAGTGTAAATACCTTCTTCAATTTTGTGCCCTAGGTGACTTAGCTGTCTCACATTAGTCCTGGCCCTGGCTTACACAAGTCAGTTGCATTCAGTGTGACATGTACAGGGCATGAATAGCAGGAAGGAGGAAGCACCAGACATCATCTTGGAGCTGGCCACCACAAGAGCTAAGCATCTGACCAAGATTCTGATCTGTGAGCTGAGAATGCCCTGATTGGGCAGTTCTTAACTTCTGCTGACCACAGGAGGCCTCTGAGAATGCCCACGTCGAGCCACACTTGTCAGAGATACTGTTTTAATTGACCAGGAACAGGACAGCCATGATATTAAAATCACACAAATTATAAGTGATTTTTATGTGCAGTCAGGGTAAGCACACTGCCAATGGACAAAAAAGGTTTCTTTTGGGACTAAAGTCCACACAAAATTTGTTTATGATTGTGTCTGTCAACAACATCTGCTCCTCCCTCCTGGGGCAAGGAGTGTGGGAGAGTTTGGGGACCCAGGGAGATCAGTAATTTATTCACTCACAGACTGTTACTGAGCACAGAGTATGTCTGGCTAACTAGATTCTTTCTCCATCACTATACATTCTACTTGAAATGTTATTTTGTGTGTGTGTGTGTGTGTGTGTGTGTGTGTGTGTGTTTAAAGAGATTGGTAGGGACAGGCTTAATTCATCAGTGCTGGTCTGATTCTTCATCTGTTTTAAGATAGATCAGAAAAGGCAGGTTAGATGAACAGGAAAGTCCCCAGGTGAAAAACAAGAATAATGAGAATTAAATGAGCTGGATTGGAGTTATGTTGCCTGTTTATTTGTATAACAGTTTGGTAGCAGTTGGATACATACATATGAGCGTGCAAACGTGCATGCACACACATACGCACACAGATCAAAGCTGAGAATAAAACTACTCTTAGTTTATATAATTGTAGGGGCCAGTAAAGTCTTATATCTAGTAGAATACTTGGTTTTTGGCTAGTTATCTTTGATCCCCTCCTGTCCTGGCCCAAGTGGAAGGACCCTGAGCTGAACACGATGAGAGGAAGGGTGAAGTAGAATTGGAAATGTGGTTCTTGTGCAGGGCATTCTGTTTCCCTTAGGTGAAAATAAACAATGAAATTTCAGTATGAAGGCTAACCTCACTTCCCTATGCATTAAACTCCTGTAGAACTTTTACATTTTCTTCTTCTTGTAACTGTTTTAGGGAATGCAACAAAAGTCAGAGAGTGTCATGGTTTTGGCAAACAATTTAGGATGTTAGAAAATGTCCAAAAGACTATTTATTATGTACATGTGCATGAAATCATTGCTGTCCCCTCCATCAGAGAATTAAAATGAAAAATGAAAACAGTGCAATTATATTTTAATGACACTAGCCTAATGTGCACCTCTTACATAAACAAGAAAATCCCTACAACTTGTGTTGATTGTGGCATTGCCATGTCCTCATGCTCTTGTTTAAAATTCAGGCATATTCAGATGAAAGAGGGCAAGGTGCTGGAAGGACAAATCTTTTGCTTCTGACATTTCAGCTGTAGTAGAGACTTGGTGGGAGAGTGATTATATTAATATAGTACAGAATCTACCTTTTCAATAGCATTCCAGCAGAGTTTTTCCGTGTGGGAAAAGGACTAGAGCATGCCCATCTCATGACAGGCCAGTTCATTTCCAATGGGATCTTGAAGGCATGTGTACTTGATGGGAGGTTGTAGTGACTTGAAAGTTGGGGGTCTTTCCATGCTAGGAATAAAACATTGCTTTCTCAATTCTAAGAATGTGAGGTGGTATTTTTTTTAAGTGGGAGACAGATTGATGAGAAAGAGATATACTCTCTTAGTTCTCTCAAAATTTTTGAGGCCTCCACCCTGTGCTCTTTAGTCTTATCAGACATTAGAACATCATTATACCATTAATTAATATTCATATGGTATTTTACAGTTTACAAAGCATTTTTATCACAACATCATTTATTTTGTACCTAGGAATTGAGTATTATTGTTACCATTATGCAGATAAAACTGAGGCTCAGAAGTTTTAAGACATTAAGGAGCAATCAAGAAATCAAAAGATGTATTGCACTGGGAAAAGCTGTTGCAAAAGACCTCTTTAAAGTGTTGAAAATACAGATATCACACTGAAGATGAAGGTGCACCTGACTCAGGCCATGGTATTTTCAATCACATCATATGTTTAAAAGCTGGACACTGAATAAGGGAGACAGGAGAAGACCTGTGTTTTTAATGCCATGGCTGTCCTGTTCCCGATCAACTCTATGTGGGGGCGCATGCCTCCTGGTCTGGCCTGGAGGTTCGAACGTGTGGCACCGCTGCACACACAGATACTAAACACAATTCACTCGGGACCCTCGGGTGAGGGGCATAGACTTCTGCGGCCCTTGGGTCGCTGGCGGAGATGGGAGAAAGGAAAAGCCTCAGGCGCTTTTGCCTTCCAAAGGCAAACACCTATATTGGTGGTCTCGGTGTTCACTAGTAGACAGCTATTGAATTATGGTGTTGGAGATGAATATTGAGTATACTGTAGACTGCCAAAAGAACCAACAGATCTGTCCTAGAAGAAGTGCAACCAGAGTGATCCTTGGAAGCAAGGATGGCTAGACTGCATCTTATATATTTTGGACATGTAATGAGGAGAGATCAATCCCTGGAGAAGGCCATACTATTTGGGAGAGTGACAAATCAATAAAAAAGGGAAAACCTTCAACTACATGGATGGATACAGTGCCTGCAACAAGGGATTAAACTTAAAAAAGATCATGAGCCTGGCACAGAATCAGGGAGTGTTTCTTTCTGTTGTACATAGTGTTGCTATGATTCAACCTGACTCAATGACACTTAACAACAAGCTCAAGAAAACGAGACCAAAGATGTAAATCTTTAGCCAGAACCCATAATCTCCCTGATAGCTGTTTCATAATGGAGAGAGTTTTTATCACATGTATTAAAACATTCCCGTAAAGACAAAAATAAAAAATTCAACGACATGACACTGAAGTTTCTCACCTCTATCCACAGCCTTTACACATATACATTCATGTATACTGTGAGGCTCTGGTAGAGGCAAGAAGTAAAGCTCCTATGAATCAACAGATTGGCTGGATGGTTAATGTCTGGATCTCTTTTGTTTGAATAAATAAATATTCTTACAGTTGCCTTAGTACAAGGTGCTATTTCATATTAGCACAATTCATCTCTGTCTGAAATGCATTAAGCATCCAGGTTAGAGTGGGGTTTCTCTGTATAAATGTGCCAGGTATATTGACAACAGGAAACAGAAATATATCTATCCAAACATCTTTATTTCCATGACTCAAACAATCTCCATGCCCTGACAATGCATAGTATTTTAATTGCAAGAGAAGGAAGGAGGGACATAGGGAGGGAGGGTGGACAAGAGAGGGGAGAGATGGCAGGAGGGGGGTGGAGGAGAGAGAGAGAGAGAGAGAGAGAGAGAGGGAGAGAGAGGGAGATATTCTTATCTCCATATAACACAAACATTTGGATACAGAACAATTAAAAATCAATTATGATTTTCAAGTTCCCATTTGTTCTTTTTAATATAAAGATCCTCTAATCCTTATCACCTGTTATTTTTATGCTTTTGGAGGCTTAAAAGTATATCAAAAAGTGGATATGATTTTAATAAACTTGTACTTTTGTTTTTTCAGAAAAATTATAAATTTCTCAAGTCATAAAGTGGTTAAGATATAGTCTGTGGATTAAAAAACCCAGACTATCTAACTACTGGTTTAGGGTTTAACCCGTTCCTTGCATGTGGTTATAGCATCTTCAAGGAACTCTGAGAAAAGCATAGGAGTATATTGTGCAATGGTGATTGTTATATCAGATAATTGTAGTAAGCATGTGGGAGATCAGCTTTGTGTATTATGAAGTCTCTCGTAATCATGGTCTAATTCAGGCTCATCCAAAATAGCTGAGTTAGAAAGGTGAGGCTTAACCTTACATGCCACTTCAAATTGCTGAGTGAAGAGTTTTGAAAAATAGTTCAATAAGACCAAAAAAAAAAAAAAATGTGGTGGGGGAACCCAAGGAACTTTCTTTTCCTCCTGGGAAAAAAAGGAAAAGGGCAGTAAAAGCCCACTGGAGTGAAAAGCAGCTAGAAATCTCTTAAAATTAACTTTCTCACTCAATTTTACACTTGAGCATCTGGGCCAAGCTGAGTCCAGGTGGTTCAAAGATGCATGAAAATGAAGAAAATAATGAAGATTAAAAAAAGGGCAGTTTTAGTTTCGAGGTGAGATGAATCTCAGTTCTCATTTCATGCCCGCTGACTTGTTCCCTCTGATGAGTGTTACAGTCTGAGCGACCAATGCAGAAAGGGATACTGAGTCAGGAAATGTGTATTATGTGTGATGCGAAGAAAGCTATATGGGCGAGGAAAGCTCTGAGCTTCTGTGAGCTTAGTTTGCTTAAGCAAATATGAGAGGAATACCATATAGTAATAATATCTTGTACTGTATAAATATTTATAATGAAAACCATCAGTTCCTACGTGTCTTGGCATTATACTGACATTTCTTTATGGTGCTGACACCATTTTCTCACACCAAGTCCAAATAAGAGTATGCAGAAAAAGAGTAAAACTGCTACAATTACTTGCCAGGACATTCCATCTCTGGATTTATTAACTACAATACCTAAAGAGGATATAAAGAGAGATGAACTTTAGTGCCAAACTTTGGCATCTGGGAAAAAAAGGGATAATTAAACCATTTCTCTAGGGCTGGGAGCATATCTCATTAGAAGAGCTCATGCTTAGTATGTATGGGTCCTTAAGTTTGATGCCCAGAATCACAAAACAAAAACAAATCCAAAAACTGTTTCTTCTGCTTCAGACATATTTTCTCCCAGGGTCATAGGAATGTTTATTGACTATGATCATGGTTTGAAGGCATGCTTATGCCTTTTTTTTCAAACAAAGAATAATAATAGTTGATTATATATCCTGCCAGCAATTTCCTATGACTATGTAAGCATACATATATGTATGCATGTAATATGAATATATTCCTTTTATTATAAATGAGGGCATATTTACATACTATCTGTCCCTGGCATGTTTTCTTAAAACAGTTCTATGGAATCCTTTCCATAGCAGTTCACAGAGATCGATCTCATTCTGTTAAATTACTGGTTAGGTCTCCAATGGATCTACCATGGTTTATTTAACTGAATGTCAGCTAAATTATTTCAAGATTTTGTTAGTTCTAACAACACATACATATTTGTTTGGTGCTCAGGATTGAATCCAGGGCATTGTGCATGCTAGGCAAGTGTTCTACCACTGAGCTATATCCCCAGGCATCTTTAGATATTTAGATTACATAGATCATTTGGGCAAAAACTTCTCTATGTGGATTTCTTATTGCTTTAACTAGACAGTAAATTGATTGTAGGTGGAAACAGTTTTCATTTCTTTTTATCCAAGTTTTATTACTACTTCTCACATAGCAAAATCAAAAAAAAAAGAGATAAAAAACTGATTTAAAATATTAGTTACAGGAAGCTGAGAATATAGCTTAGTGGTTGAGTACTTGCCCAGTATGCACAAGGCAATAGGTTCAATTCCCAGCACTGAAAAAAAAAATACTTACCCATATTTCACATAGTTTGGACTGAAGCCATATGACATTATCAAAGTTAGCAATGATTACCAGCGTGGAAGATTTGTCTTTTTCAGACAACATATATCCAAGGATTTGAAGGCTTCCTGGTGCTCACCATAGCTCAGCCTGTTAAAGGAGACACTGACATTACCCTGAAAGTTGGTGGAGTCCTATAGTGCATAACCATCATCTATATGGGTGGCTAAAGAGTTCACAGGCAAACCTCTAGAGTAGCATGATCACAAAAGGAACAATCAGAGAGTAAACTCAGTACTGAATGAGGTTCTGTTTAAGTCAAGACAAAATTTACAAGACTCTACGTTGGTTATACAGCAAGATATAACATTTTGCTTCCAAAATTTTAGAAAAATGAAAGAAGAAAGGCCTTTAAATAGGTCTTGCATCGATGCCTCTATTTTTCTTCCAAATATAATAAGAGAACTGCTTCAGAAATGTCTTTGTGGAGAAGCACACTAGTCTTTCCCCATATCTAAACAAGGCAGTTCTTTAAGGAGCTAATGTCTTAGAGATACTGGTGAAACTTTAATAGGAAGCTCCATTGCCATGAAGTGTGCAGGATGAAGTTCCCATGATCTGAAGACTGTGTGACCTGCTGTATATAAGGGCATAGGGATCTTCAGGTGGAGATTTCACCAGTCAGTTGAAAACCACCACACTTGAATTGAAAGTTGATCATGGCTATGAATGATCATACTGTGCATTGGGAAGGTTCTAACTTCATTGAATCCCTTGCTCTCTTGTGATGTAAAATAAGGGATTATATTTTGCATTGACAACATTTTATTAGATGCATTACAGGAGTACTCTGTTCTATTGATCTTTCTTGCTTCAAGCATTGTTTTCATAGGCCTGAAATGTTTCTTGCTACTTTTCATTCTTATTCATTTTTCAGGTTTTAATTTACATGTAATATATGCAGAGCATTTCCTGTTCTTCAATTAAAATCAGGTCTTTATGTTAGATTCTGAAAATAGCTTATAATGCTTTCACAAATAAATTTAATTATATCTTTATTCATTTACTATATCACACCTCTAATAGAGTATGATTTTCAGGATGTCAGTGTCATCACTGTATACCCAACAACTGGCTCAGTGCCTGGCAATGTGTTCAGTAAATATTTGTTGAGTGACCAAAACATAAAATCAAAAAAATATGGCAAGTGACTCACCAGTAATATTGGTGTGCTTATTGTCAGTAGATCCACTGGTAGTTGTGGGAACTTTTGAAAATTCTTGGGTTGTGTTGGTATAGACATCATCTAGTGACATAAAAGAAATATCTGACTTTATCCTAATAACTATCTCAACCTGAGCAATTGGTATGTAATCATGATTGGGTTTCATGTGCTATTGGGAAAGTCTCAGTTGGAATGGCCTCGATACAGCTATGTTGAATGTAACTCGATTAAAGAAATGTTCCTACCTTCAATATAATTCTCTTACTAAGGAGCAATTTGCAGCAATACTGAGATCCTGGGATCTAATAGCTACCTAATGAGTATGAAGTTTCCTTTTGACTTAAGGAAAAGAAGAGAATCTGTACATTTCCAAATAACAAAACAATCTGTGCTAAAGAATCTCCGTGAAAAATTTAAGTGATATGGCAAAATACTATAAGTGAAGTCATGGATAGATAAAGCATTATCTCTATTCTACCAAGGTAACAGCGATTCAGTTGATCACAATGCTGATTCTCCCCATCACAGTGTATTTGACTGTGGTGGATCAATAGAGAGTCCTTAGACAAATTCATGTTGATTTATCATTCTATTTCCAATAGAAAATTAAAACTAGAAAAAAATTTTCATGGCTATAATTGGCCCCAAATCCTATTTTATAGATTTCATCTTCAAATAAAGAAAAATCTAAGGCATACTCTCTATCTTCTTTGAGTGACTGGGAAGAATTTTGGTTTCATTCATTGTCATTTCCATCATCCAGATATACTTTTGAAATACCTATCTGAATTGGCTTTTATAATTCTTGTTTTTCCACCCATATCTCAACACAGCAGACAATTACCTTCCATGTCTCTCAATCTTCCTCATGTACTCACCATGAAGTGTTGAGCCTGCACCTGGAGGGGCTGATCTGTAAATTTCAGTGGGTATCCATGAAACTGCTAAAAGAAGATATTCATAGAGTCAATCTGTTTAAGTGCAGTCATTATATTTTCTCTTCTTGATCATTAATTGAACCTAATATTTATGAAAAAAGTGTACTAATAAGCATTTATAAGAATGTCATTGAAGCATCCTGCAGTACACACTATATTTTCCCCCAAATAAAGTAGGAGTTGAGGGGATGCTTGTGGTTCAAATATCTCTAATAGGGAAACTTTTAATCACAGCCATTGCTATGGTTTAAAGGTGCCCCCTCCCAAATTCAGATATTACCAAAATGCTAGCATTAAGAGGTAGAAACTTTCGTGATTAGTCCACAAGGGATTCTTCCTTCAAGAACAGCAATAAGGCCCTCAAAAAGAGGTTTCATGAATCATTCAGCCTTGCCTTTCCACTTTCTACCATGGGAGGACACGACAAAGTCCTCACCAAATGCCAGTGCCTTGATCTTGAACTTCCCAGCCCCCAGAACTAATAGAAGATAAATTGACTGTTGTTATAAAATATTTAGTCTTATTCTGTGATAGCTACACAAATGGACCACAGTAGTCACTTAGAAATAGGAAGAAGGGAACGGAGGGCCAACACTGAGAAACTCCTCATGCTACAGAAAGTGTATTTTCATTGATTCCCTCCCCATCCCATAAATAAGCCAAAAGAATGGTAGAGAATGAAAGCCTGAGTGTGATATGGTGGGCTTTTATCAAGAAAAATTGTCAGAAGGACTTTGAAGACCTTGGAGACCATGTGTGAGGGAACAGAGCAGTTCATACTTGTGGGTAGGCTGACATTCTTCCTCAGCTATGGTAACTGAGCTGTATCAGCAATGGATTTTCAGATCCCTATGACTACAGGCTCTTGGAGAATTCAAAGGCCAACTTCTTCCTTGAGGAGATGAAATCAAACTCAGGCATCACATACGGCTTTTGAAATAAGTCTATCAATCCCTTTTCTTTATTGCTCTATCTCTGGAAAGGAAGATCCACTTCTTGGCATACATCTGCCTTGGAGAGCATGACTCTGTTGTAATGTAAAGTAAAATAACTATAATAAATGGTTGTAATCAGTAGAAATATATACTCATTTATTTTAAAAATATTGGCATATATAGATGCTCCCAGTTAAGGGCTTTCTTATGTGCCAAGACCAAAATGAATGAAAAAAACAAAAATAAACATTAAAAACCCTTTTAGTCCCCTGCTTTCTTGGTTTCTCTTCTAGATATCAACAGAAACTTTAGCTGCTGACAAAAGTATGTAATCAGGCCCTTTAAAGAGGTGCAAGTCAATAGTTTCTAGGGATTGGTCCAGATGTTCCTACTTTCAATATTATTCTCTGATCCTGATATGTGAATTTGATTAATTTCTTGTTCTAGATGGAGTACCATGGTCCACAGATGATAATGAACTGAGCAGTTGTTAATGCTGATTCTAAGTGGTTAAGCTATTAGGCAGGAATATAATTGACAAAGAGCAACAACTAACTAAAAAGCTGTTACCAGGCCCAAGTTTAGGCAAAATAATGAAGGTAGGCAGGTTTTTTTCTGGATAAACTTAGAGGTATTTACTCAATATAGTGTCTCTTTTAACTTTTTTCAGAGTTTGATGTCTTTATTTAGTAGCTCTTCAAACTATGTTTTCAAGAAAGGATGGGACAAATTAGTTTATGATAAGGTAAAAACAGTTGAAAAATTGTTACCCTTTTAAGAGAAATAGGTATTAAAAAAAGAATTTCCACTACATGTTTATTAGAGGTGAATCATATAGAACACTGTAATAATTAGTAATATGGACACTTAATAGTTTTTCCACTAAATATAGAGTCAGTCTTTTCTGGTCAATATCGATTTTCTTTAAACACAATAATCAAATATAGTACAATTTCAGGAAACAATGATACCATCAGCATAAAATATTCAAATTATACCAAAAGCAATAATTAAAACTATATGAATTATTTAATCATTTTATAGAATTTCATTTTAAACTTCTACAACATTTACCAGTGTAAAAAGATCTCTCAGAGTAATACATAATGAAATTAAGCTATAAAATCCACTTTGGAAAAGTGAGGAGTCATTTTTCTATTTTTGGTTGTGAGAGTTATTGTTGTTTTATATCTGTTAAAAATTTAATGGTGGTGAGAGATATGAAGGAAAAAGAGGCTTCCATTTGATGGATTCAACATGTCTGAAAACAGTTATGTAATGTAAAGGAGAAACTTTAAGATAAAAACCATATTGTAGATAAGAGTCTTTTAGCAAGATAAAGAGATCAGTGGCTCTTGCATCAATTGCTCCCAGAGGAGTGAGGTCTTCCTAATGAATGCTGGCTTATAGAATCCTCTGTAAGGAGGTGCAGAGTTGGCTACTTCCAATAATTTGTCTTTCATTAAAATGATACTTTTCTGAAAGTTCATCCACTCCCATCATTTACATATCTAATTTTCAGGCTGCTGTATGAAGCATTGGCTATTCCATATTCTATGGTTAAAGCTACTTGGGAGTCACTCATCAAAATTATGTTGCTATTGTCATCAATTGATTAAAATAGTCTGTGTTCTTCAAGACTCCACCACATTTGTTAAATACATGAATGAATTCTCCTTTAAAACTTTGAGGATCAATTTTCATCAAAATCAATAAATGTAAACCAGTGTGACCAATAACCTCCTCTCATACATCACCAATATCACCTAAAGTATGAACATAGGCATATTGTGTTGTTGAACCTTCTCAAATAAATTCTTATATTCTTTCTTGAGCATAATTTTAGAGTTCTCCACAATTTATTTAAATTTTGCTCTTGGTAAAGCTTATTCTACAAGGATGCCCACTCATCTATGGTAAGAATAAAATCAATTTCAGTAGCATAGTATTTTTCCATAGTTGCAATAACTCTTTTGACATGCATTTATGTGCAGTTTGCGGTTGTCAGGAACATTATGATCCACTGAAGAGATCTTCTTTTTGTAGGAAAATCTACTTAGAGTCATACTAAAGTCCATTATTTTCTGAACTTTGACATCTTTTTTTTTTTTTATAAGACCACAGAAAATTGCATTATCCTTGTAGGGTTATTGATGTGAGTTGAATTTTTGGGAAATTCTAGCATCTTTCTTACATATACAGTAGACTTTTGATGAGTCATTTCTTGGTTGTCCAATCTTCCTTAAGGCATTATTTTCCTTAAATCTTCGATTTTTATCCTTAGAACAATGGCAGAGGTGGCAAATTATAGTCAGGAATGTAAGATCTATATACAGGGACTTTGATGATCTTGGTTTTTTGCACTGTCTTTCTCTTCAAGGAGGTAGCACCCGCCCTGCTACCAGGATGCTGATGATGGTGCTAGCTACTGTGCCCACCCCTGCTACGACTAAACAGTCCACAGATGGTGCCCGCATACCCTTTCCAACCAGAAAAAGGTGACACTCTCAAGCTTTGAAAGTGTAGGACTGCTGTCCTAGCCATGGAGAACCCCACACCCCCACCAATGGAATTGTAATGGAAGGCATGATTTTAAATCTGAGAAGTAAGTCTTTAATTTGAGCCTTATCTAAGAGGAAGAAGACAAAAGAAAGGGAGGAGAATAGTGTTTTAGAGGTGAGGGAAGTAGAATGAGATGTGAGACAAGACATGAGAATTTAGAAGTGGAGGACAAAAATGGTGAGTTTAGAGAATCAGCATTTCAGCCAACAAGGAAGGGCAGGACTTCAGGTATTATCACAGAGCCTAAAAATAGAAGCAGGGTGCAGCATTGCTGTAGGTCTTGGGCATCTTCCCACCATTGATTCTCTATTTCTCAACTCTAGCATTTTTCCCCCGAGTCTTGCTATGTAGCCCAGCTGGCCTTGACTTCATGATCTTCCTGCCTTGGCCTCTTAAATGCTGGGATTATAGGCATGTGCCCCAACTCCAATCTCTTCATCTCCTTCTGTTGAAGGAAAATACAAGGATTGCTGTGAAATCATTAGGCTTAGCTACCACGAGCCTAAACAATCTTAGCTAGAACAAGAGGCAGAGTAAGAAATACACTTGTAAGATTTGAGAAATGTACACAAAACTTGAAAAGTAAAGAATGCACAGTCAATGATCAGAATAAAGTCCTTTTTTGATGTCAGTAAAAGGCACTCTGAGGTCCCAGGTGTGTGTATGTGCGCACGTGTATTTTGAGTTGGAAGAAAAGGGGTCCATGGAGACACACATCATTTTTCTGCTTGTCTAATTTAGACAGGCTGACTGGTTTCAGTATGGCTTTAAGCTTCGCTGGACTAAATGGATGGCAAGGGAAATCAGGAAGAAAAAAGTAATTAAGATTCAATTTTCTATTCCACGGCCTGGTCATCTGAGTGGTAGGATGAAAATGTGTTCCAAGATGTCATTAGCCTTATAGACTTGGGGTATTAAGGTGATGAAATTGAGCCTTCCTGTCCCATAAGTGATTAAAGTAAAATATGCAATTCTTTTCCAGATTGTAGGAATCTTGGAAGATAAACTAGGATTAGATTCCAATATTCTTGAATTCCAGCCTAGAATGCTTCAAGTTAATAAACAAAATGACAACAAAAGAATATATTAACATATATTTTCACAAATGTAGATAAATGAAATGCCCTCAGGGAAGTGTTCTTGTTGTTAGTTGTTGTCAAGTTGAGTCTGAATTATAACAACCCTATGTACAACAGAATAAAACACTCCCTGACACTGTACCATGTCCTGCACTATGTTAGTGCTTCTCTGCTATTCATAGGGTTTTCCATGGCTGATTGTTTCAGGATTGTTTTTGGAGTGGGCTGCCAGGGCCTTCTCCCATTTTTGCAGTGCTGGGGATTGAACCCAGGGCCTCAGAGAGAACAGAGCAGCACTCGACCAACAGAGCTAAACTCCAGCCTCAGAACAGTATAATGACAGTTAAATATCAAGGGTACCAAAAATATGTACACATTTTAAGAGATGTTAAGTTAACTATACATTACTTTTCTAAGTTAAATTGAATTATAGTAGCAATGTATAGTATGATGTTAATAAAATGCATGCTAGTGCCATGCATTCTTAAAACAGCAAGATGGAATATTTTTGTCCCAAGATGTGTATACACATTTTTGATACTCTGTATATATATATATATGGTCCATAGAATGCATGCATGGAGCCAAGTGTAACATAGAAAATGTTTCCAAAAAACAACCACCCTAGAAATAATTATAGTGGGTTTATTTCACCAGAAAGCCATCCATTATCATTCTTTTTCTGCCTCTAAACACTTCATAAATCTATTGAAATAAACATACTGAGAGGGAAAAAAATCCCATTATCAATGCCTGTCATGAGTCTTGCCAAACGTATCATCCAATATTGGATGTCACATTACGGTTCAATGCAACAAGTAGAAACATGTTTCAAGAAGAGTTCGGGAGTGAGCAATCAATCTCAGTTTGGTGGATCCTAATGTGCTTTTGTGAACGATTATAAATAGAGCAACTTACTGCAGAGGATGTTTTTCTCTAAGCTTATGGGTAAAAAATGGTGAGTAGTTAATAAAATCTTATTCTCGCATAAGTAAGAATGTGGGTCTTCACTGTTAGGGAACAATTCTTTGTTGGACTTTAGAGTCCCTTTCCAGATTTTACTATTTCTAAGGGCATTTTTTATGACTAGAATGATTAAGTGACATCTGAGGATAAATGAAATTTTCAAATGGGAAGGAAAATGTGAAGGATCACAATAGTATACTTCATTATGAAATTTATTAAAAAGACTAAGAATATATCTTATAAATTATGAAATAAGACTTTAAGCAACATTTCTTCACTTTCCTAGTTTCTGGTGCAGAAAGTACCTTGGATGAACTCTGTGCTTCATATTGACATACAGGATGGCAAGAATTTCCTCCTTTCCTACTTTCCCTCTATTCCTTCCTATCTTCCTTCCATCCTTCCTCCCTCCCTCCCTGACTCCCTTCCTTCTTTCCTTTCTTCCTTCCTTCTCTTCTCTCTCACAACACACATATAATAACCACGTAAATAAAAACACATAAGTTAAAAATTCCAATTAAGTAAATCATTTCACTGTGTGTGTGCATGTGTGTGGATGTCTGTGTGTTTTTTCTCTGCCTTTACCCATACATACTAATCTTTTTAATCATTCAACAAATATCACATATTCAACAAATATCTCCTATTCAACAAATATCTTTTTAATCATTCCACAAATATCCCTGACTGTA
Organism: Pedetes capensis; assembly: GCA_007922755.1. Taxonomy (NCBI): domain Eukaryota; kingdom Metazoa; phylum Chordata; class Mammalia; order Rodentia; family Pedetidae; genus Pedetes; species Pedetes capensis. Next base: position 107,060 of record VMDO01002362.1, read on the forward strand.
TGCCTGTCATTGTTACAGATGATAGGATACTGCAGTGAGCAAAAGATGAAAAGGTTTAGGTCCCTGTTCTTGACTAGCCTACATTCCAGTGTAATTTCAATAAAAAATCACCTATATTATGTAAACAAAGGAAAACATCGGACACTATCTCAAAAATAAGGATGATGGAACAACTAGTTTGAATAAAGTAAGAAGTTTCATCATAGTTTATCACAAACAACTCAATTTTACATTCACACTATACAGCATAAGTGAAAATCTATTAAGGATGCACTTTCCTCCTTCATGTCACTAATGCTTTCAGAGTCAACTTTAATCTGATTGGTAAAAACTTTCTAACTCATGTCTTCGTCTATATAAGATACATTTGCTCCTTAGTACATTATGGCTATTGTTTTGGCTGGTTTCATAATATTTCATCGATTTATTGTTTTATTTTATTCAACACTCTCTTAATTATTGGTAATATTTTTCCTCCACATCGTCACTGCTGCTCACACACACAGATCTGGGGCTGTTATAAATAACATTATAAATGTCTTATATATTCCATCCTTTATACTTCCATCAAAAGCAAATGCTGTACTGAACGTTGTGTTTGTTATTAATTTATACAGGTTAATTTTTTATCAGACATTATTCCCAAGTCATATAGTATTTGGTTATACTTTTTAAATATTTTATTTAAAAATATAAAAACATTTTGCCATCTGGTATTTTCTTTTTTGACTCAACATGTTAAGATTTTTTCATGTTGTATATGGCTGTCATTCACTCATTTTCATTTCTTTATATTATTTTACTATATAAGAATACTACAATTTATTTATCTAGTCTCCTGACTATAGCCATTTAGATTATTTACAATTTTTGTTACATGAACAATGTTTCCCCCCAGCATTTGTGTTTATATTGCCTGTACACATGTACTAATTGGGGAGTGGGGTTTATACCAAAGAATAAAAATGTTGAATTATAGTGCATGCATGTTTTCAGCTTTAAAATGTGATGCCAAAGTCATGGAAAGGGATGGTACCAATTTGTACTCCCATAAGCAATGTATAACAAATTATATTGATGAGATGACAATTGGCAATACCAGACTTCTTACAATTTGCCAATTGCTTATGTTTAAAATGTTTTCTTTTGATACCAGTCTTTAATATATTTCTTGATTGCTACAGAGGTTGAGCATTTCTTTAGATGCTTCTAGCCACTTGTATTTCATGTGTAGTATTTTGTTCATTTTCTATTGCTTTTTGTCATTTTGTTATTGATTTATAAGCATGTTTATATACTCTTGACTAAAACTTTTTTTTATCTTTTTTCAATTATGTATGTGGCAAATATTTTCCCTCAGATTAAAGCTTGCTTTTTAAACTTTTAAAAAGATGTCCCTTGATAAAACAGATTTCTTAATTTTGCCCTCATTTTTCAATCTTTATTTTATTTATTTATTTATTTATTTAGTGGTACGGGTGATTGAACCCAGGGCCTTGAGCTTGCATGCTTTGCAAGTGTTGGACCACTGAGCTGTATCCCCAGCCCTTTTTTTTTTTTTTTTTTTTTTTTTTTTTTTTTTTTTTTTTTTTTTTTTTTTTTTTTTTTTTTTTTTTTTTTTTTTTTTTTTTTTTTTTTTTAGTTTTTTGGGACAGGGTTTCACTAAGTTACGCAGACTGCCTCTGTTCTTGAACTTGTGATCCTCCTGCCTCCACTTCCCAAGCCTCTGGGATTACAGGCATGCGCCACCACCATGCTCAGCTCTTCCATCTTTATATTTATAGTTGGTCTTTTATAGTCTCTTCATTAACCCTTTCTCCTACTCCAGAGCTGGGAAGAAGTGCATCTTTATTTCATGACACGTTTTAGTGTTTTTCTTTTAAAATAGAGATCTTAAACTATATGCAGTTTATTTTCATGGAATGTGCATGCTAGGGGTCCATTTAATTTTTTAAAAAAATAACTAATCAGTATTTATAGGTCTCTTTGCTGAGAACTCCCTTCTTTTCACAGACATCTGCGATGCTGCCTTTGAAATTTAGATCTAAATTTCATTTATTTGTGGATCCTGTCCAATGCTTTGCCTTCTGAATATTGCCTTCTCAGTTCTTGTACCTCAGCAAAGAGTTCACAAGTATCATATTATTAACATATTCTTTAAAAGAAATATGTTAAATTATAGAGGGTCATGCATTGACTAATGATGAAACTGTATTATGAATTAAAGATTATGATTAATCCAAATCTTTGAGTCTGCGATCCACCCAAGAGATAAAACAAATAAACTATGCTACAAAAAGGAGTATTATATGTGTATTCCTTTTCTCTCTTTAATACCTAAGGGTAAGTTCCCAGCAGTAAAATGACTGAGCCAGTGGGTATAAAAGACTTTCAAAGGCTTTAGAAGACAGCTTAAATGCTTTCCAAAGAACATACACATTTACTCTTTGAGGCAGGGGTTTAGCAGTGAAATTCAGAGTTTTGCACTGGAGACATCCAGAGTCTTCTCTCGTCTTGGCTCCAGCTGCCTTCCTTGCCACTTCCCCATTACACAGATCTCATCTTATACCACAGAGAGGCAGTATATTTTCTCTTCAGACTCCATCAACATCTATCAAGGCAGACCTGCTGCTAGTTGGCCAGATAGGAAGTAACAATGAAGCCATTTCTGTGCCTTGGATTGGGCTCTTTTATTTTTATTACTGATATGCATATTCAGCCTCATTTGATCCTTCCTCACACCCACTCACAGCTTGCTCCATCAGCTTTATTGGTTGTGTCTTTGCTCAGATGTCCCCTTCCTCAGTAAAACTTTCAAGATTACCTCATTGTGAATGGCAGCCCACCCCTCTCCCTTGATTTTCCACTGATGGCCATATGTCTGTCTCTCTTCCAACAGACCTTGGTGCTTAGATCTACTTTGATCACAGATGTATTCCCAGCACCTACAACAATACTTTAAACATAGAAGGTGATTTGTAAATAGTTGTGATGAACAAAGCACAGAGTAGTTGCCCAATATATGTATTAGATGAATGAACGAGGTCCAGAGAATTCTAAAGGACCCACAGTTATACGCAACATTTTTGGCATCTGTCCCACTGGAGGTTGAGGAGTAGTTGCAGCCTTGGGTAGTCACGTTGGAATTGCTGGCTGAAAGACAAAATTATTTTCAGGATCCAACTTTTTAATCAAGCTATAACTTAATTTTTCTTTGATGTGGTAAGTCTTTAATCTATGTGACTTTGAGGAAATCTGAAATTCGAAATGTGCCTCTATACAGAAACACTAGCTGTAATTAAGTAGAAGCTCTGTTGTTGTTGTTGTTAGGTGCCGTCCAGTCGGTATCCGACTCATAGCGACCCTTAGCTTCCGAGTGACGGGATCGGATGCCACCGGGGTACAGCTGCAGGCTAGAAGCTCTGTAGTCTATGTTTAATGCCAATTTATTACTGATTTGCTTTATTTTTCTGTTCTTGTCACCAACTTAGATCACTGGGAGTATTTGAAGATTACTTGAATATTACCTTAAAATCCCTTGAAAAATAAAAGTTACAATATAATAACATACCATCAACCCTTGTTTTTAAGGTTATTAGGATTGTCATATCCATAGTAGTCACCACAAAGTAACTCAAAACCAAAATATCAACATTAAATGAAAAAAATAGAGCCTCTTGCCCAAACCTCAGTCTTACAGAAGCTGCAGTAAAACTTGTGAGTGTGTTGTCTCCAAAGCCTTATTATACTCACTTTGAGGGGTTGCACATGGCATCAACACTCTTGTAACTAAGAGGGACATTTCAGATGCAGCTGGATATCCTATTTTGAAAACAAAATTCCCAAATTACTATAGCTATTTACATTCACATATTTATCTATGCCACTATATTTAACAAGAGCATGGACTATTAAGGTTGGAAAGAATGTTAGTGTATACGTAGTCTAATAGCCTCCTTTTATAAATGAGGAAACTGAATCTAAAGAATATTGGCTTATGGTTACATATACAATATTCAATCATTCCTTTGTTATTAACTCTGTTCTTCTAAGTCCAAGTGTATTGAACTCACATTTTCAAAATGTTTTTTTTCAGTATTTTCTGTGTGCCAGACTCTATTCTACATGGTGGAAATGTGGCAATAAGTGAGAAGATAAGGTTCCTATCTTCACAGAACTTACCTTAAAGTGAATTTCAGTAAAAATATATAATATTTTCACATGCTAAATATGATTTCATATCTAGTTCGATTCTGAGCTTGCAAAGTCATCTTCATCTCTATAATCCATCATTTTCCATTCTCTTCCTCTTTATCTTCCTCCCTCCCCAAATGAAAGACTGGTTCATACCCACTTGACCACGTCTCTGGAGATGAAGCAAGATACATTAAAGAAGAAAATGCTCAACTGAACTCATTGAAATTATGTCTCCTTGAAAGACAAATCTTTAGTATATTTTATTTGTGTGTATCTCATCTTTATTCCCAGACGTATTTACGGTGGCTTAAATAATTATGCAATATAAGAAGATAAAAAGTGTGGATAAAAAGGGAAAATAAGGACAAAAGAAATATAGTTAGAAAAACTGAGTCCTATCGAAACCTGAGTATAAATAGTACCTAAAATATACTTCTTGACATTCTGTACTCTTAGAATTTGTAGCCCCACATTTGCTCTGAACTTTCTAGTAGAAAATACTAAGAAATAAAGAATATATGCTATATTGTTGATGAACATCATTAGATATAAGAAGCAATTTTTAGGAGAAGGGGTTATTCTTTTTATTATAATTAAAAAGGAAAAAAATTCCCAGGTCCTTCTAAAAAATACTGTAAAATGTGTACACTACCCTTGACAAAACTCTTACAGCACGATAGACATATAATCATTCATCCTCAGGCTATAGTTAGTAGTGACTGGCGTCCCAGGTTCTCAGGTACCTCAGTTTTAAGAAAGTGCATGCCTTAAGTAGAGAGAACATGGGTAATTAAATCTTTGAAAGAAATATATGTATCACAAATAAATAAATTGACATTGTGGTTTATGCTTCCATAAGTAGTTCGCCTCCAGTGATGCAGCCTGCCAATGAAGTCCAAAGAAATACTACATCATGGCTCCAAGAAGACAATCAAATATAGAAGGATATGTCAGCAGCTGCTTCAGCAGATGTTGCACTGGTGAATTTAAATGCGCAGCCAACATCGAGATGGGAAGAAAAGAATTTAAATGGCAAGATATGCACAGTGATATGTATTGTTGTTGTTGTTAGGTGCCATTGAGTCGAGTTCGACTCATAGTGACTCTATATGTATAGCTTCATTTATCTAGTGAGTACTTACTGAATGCCACCTGTGTACTAGAATTGGGGATAAGTGAAGAGCAAGACAAATTTCACCCTTGATCTCAGGGAGTTTACAGCTTAGTGAAAATAAAACTTAGTGAAAATAAAAGTGTGGCAGACTACTAACTAATCACTAAATCTCCTCTTTTTGCTGGCCCTGATAAACTACCTTTTCTAGCTCCCTGTGCAGTGAGATGTTCCCATCTGCCGAGTCCTAATTACAGGGATGGAGGCAGAAGTGATGGCTGCAGTTCCAAGATCTGGCCTATAAAACTTTCTGTAAGTGATCCTTTATGATCTTTCTTCATGTACTATGCATATATTATAATGCAGGGTTACTGAGAAGTCACAACTCAAGGCCACCAGCAGTTCCAGTAGTCTGGTTTATGGAACAACTATGTGGGACAGAGCACCTCGACACTAGCTTGGCCCTTCACTGGTTCCTTCCTTAAGGATAAATGAACTTACTCTATGATAAATGAGCAAAGTGAGCCATCAGTTTGTTTCTGTTCCTTTACAAAAAGCAAAAATGTAATTGTAGTAGAAGGTGTTAAGGGTTGTGGTTGAGAAATTCAGTGCATTGTGAGATTCCAGAGAAGGGGAACATTGTCAATCTATGGTGTTCAGGGAATGCTTTCTGGAGGTAGTGACTCACTAACCATGCCTGATGTTGTTGCTGCTGCTGTTGTTGCTGCTGAGGTTGTTGTTGTTGTTGCTAGGTGCCGTAGAGTTGGTATCCGACTCATATTGACCCTATGTACAACAGGCGAAACACTATTGTCAGTGCCTCTCTGCTATTCATGGGGTTTTCAATGGCTGATTGTTTTTTTGGGAGTGGGTTGCTGGCTCCTTCTCCCAAGACTACAGCATCTGGTGTTCCCAGGTGGTCTCCCATCCAAGTACTAACGAGGCCTTCCAAGATCTGACAGGATTGGACATCATAGAGCTATGGCAACCATGCCTTATGGATGATGGGAATTAGACAAGTTTGGAGTGAGGGGAAGGAAGAGGGAGGCAAGGAGCGGAAGCAGGAAGCAAGGAAGCAGTGGGAACAAAAGAGGTAGAAGAGAACTGAGGTCAGTTCAGAGTATTTGAGGCAGTTGGTGTGAAGTGAAAGGATAAGTGAGAGTGGGAAGTAAGGAGCTATGCTCCAAAGACCCCATGGAGGAAGTGACATTCCTCCACTCTTTATGAGATGCTCAACCCCAAGGGTAAGTCTGTGGTAGCCTGGACCTCATCAAAGGCTGTCAGGGTGAAGAGAGTGGATAGGTTTAAGAGCCATTTGAAATGTGGATTCATCAGGGATTGATAAAAGATTGGATGTGGCAGATAAGGAAAGACGAGAAGTCAAAATGATTCCCAGTTTCCTGGCTTGGGCAGCTATTCAGTTCATTGTATCATTAACTGAGAAAATAAACAAAAAAGAAGCAGTCTTGGAAATTGCTAGAGGGCAGAAAGATGAACTAAATTTTGGACAGACTGATTTTCAGTGCCTGTGAGACATTCAATTCCATCAGAGGTTTGACCATGTGAGTTGGAATCTTAGGAGCAAAACTGGGCCGCAAATCCATGTTTGGGAAACATCAACACACAGACAACAACTGAAGCAGCAGTGAGCACTGGGGAGGGGTGTCTAGGGAGAAGAGAAGTGGGCCTAGGACAGAACAATGAGGAACGATTCAAATCAGTGATTGGCAGAAAGCAAGGAGCTCAAAAAGGGTGATCCAGAGAGGCAGGAAGAAAGCCAAGAGTGTATGATGTTATAGAAGCCAAGGTGACTGAGGGTTTCCAGTTGCAGGAAAGCCAGTCTAATTCAACAAATATTTGTTAGTGAACACTGAGTTCTAGAGGCTGCGTTGGAGGAGTCAAACATGTGAAGAAGACAGACTTCCACATAGCTCTTGGATGCTAGGAAGCCATTGCACTAGATGCATCAACCTGCACACAGAGGTTGATTTGCAAACCACCCAAAGATTTTTAAAAACTATATAGCTTAGCTACTCAAAGCATGTATTCATGGCAGATTCCCTGGGTTGAATATTGGCTTACTTGAATGTTAGTCAGAATTAAGATTTTAGGAATGTTGTTGGCTTTTCTCTCTTCCTCAAATTCTGCCCTAGTAAATTAACATTGTTGTTGTCGTTAGATGCCACCGAGTAAATTAATAGCACTTTTCTAATAGGGCAATGGCAATGATTAAAAAAGCCATACATATGAAAGCTTAGAGTGCCTGGAATGAGGTAAATGCTAACAGGCATATCTTAGGAGCTTTGACGTAGTTTGGTGCAGGTGATAATAATACAAGCATATCCTAAAACAGAGGATGTAAACCTCTTGAATCAGTTCCCCAATTGTTCCATTTCTCTTGTTTTATTCCCCAAAGAGTTTGATCTAAGGTAATTAAGCCTTCTTTCCTCAGGCTGCCCCAAGTCAAGAATCCCATTCTAAAAGCTGAGCTGGAAAAGGACTGTTTGTTAGGGATGAAAAGAGTGACAATGTGCTGAGGCCTTAGCTTTACAGTGGGGTAGTAACTTCTCACAGGCACTCACCTACAGTTCTCCTCATTCACCTCACTAAGCCACCAGTACCAGATTCTTGTTAGGTAATCGTAATTTCTAGCTGACAGCCTCTCACCACTCATCAAAGGTGATGTTTATAGAACAAGTGCTCAAGACTGCCTATTTAAAGGATATTGTTGTTGTAGTTGTTGTTAGGTGTTTTTGAGTTGGGCCCGACTCATAGCAACCCTATGTACAACAGAATGAAACACCCCCCCGACACTCTGCCATGCTAGGCACTATATCAGTGCTTCTCTGCTCTTCATAGGGTTTTCAATAGTTGATTGTTTCAGGAGTGGGCTTCTGGGTCCTTCTCCCAAGCCGATAGCACCCAGTGTTCCCAAGGTCTAACCAGGCCTGACTCTGCTTAGTTTCTGAGATCAGATGGGATGGGAAGCCATGATGGTATGGCTATAGATCTCGATTAAACCTAGTCTTCCTCAAACTAAGTATTGGGAATGCCTTCCTAGTCACTGCAGAATTGCTTTTCTAGCATCCAGCAGTGGCATTTTGCCATGGCCTACACTGAATGAGACCTAATAACCTGGACACTGGAAGAGGTCAGCCATTACTCACTAGCTGTGAAAATGTTGCTGGAGCTGTGCTCAACCATGCACTCGAGATGAAGGCCAGGGAAGTATCTGCTTCAAGAGCAGCTGCACTTATGGAAGACTGGGTTTTCCATAAATTTGGGAACTATGGACAACCAAGTGAATTTGAATTTTCTTTCTCCAATTGAAGGGGTCTCATCATTGTTTCTCTCTTTAGTGATCTCTTTAGTTACTTCTTTTTTCAATTTCATATTGTATGTAGCCCCAGACCCCTTTTGGGACAAGATAAGGTTAAAAAATACATAGAAGAGGATAAAGGATTAGTAATAAGTCATCTTTGAACACAAGGAGATACTGAAAGACGTGATGTTTTTCCTGACTAGTAGAGAAATATCATTACTTCATCCTCCCTCTCTTTTCTTTCTTTCATTCTGAAAACTAATCCCCAAAAGTATTCACTGAGAGCCTTAGTAATTGAGCACAAAGGAATGGCTTTAATAGTGGTAGTATGATCACAATGGTCACAATGATGGTGAAGAAAAGGAACTGGAAAACAGACATCAGAGAACTTTGTATTTATTTGTAAACTCCACTACTGTTCCTATAAATCTCGCTCAGTTTGACAGGCAACTGTCAGCAACCTTTTAAAATATCTCTTACATGCCAGCAACAGATAGTTTTCTGCTCCAGTTCCATTGCCCACACTGAGTGTTGACATTGACTTAGTGCCATGGGATTTAGTTCTGGCAGGAATCACTGGAATCTGGAGGAAGTTCAACTGGACTGGAAATTTCATTTGTATTAAAATGATTTATGGAAGCCGGGCAGCCTCTCTGGGGAGGACGATACTTAGGTTTGTACACTGCCCTGCATTACTGTGTCTGTACCCATTTGGACATCTGGGCACTTCCTCCTTTTCTACCACAGGTAGGACTATGGAGTTTGTTGAGGGTTAAGAACATACCAGCTTCTGGGAACAAAATGATTGACAATACCTGTGTGCCTGACTCATGCCATGGTATTTTCAGCCATATCATATGGTTGTGAAAGCTGGACATTGAATAAGGAAGATAGGGAAAGAATTGATGCTTTTAAATTACGGTGTTGGAGATGAATATTGAATATCCAATGACTGTTAAAAGAACCAAGAGACCTGTCCTAGAAGAAGTGCAACCAGAGTGCTCCTTGGAAGCAAGGATGGCTAGACTGCATCTGACATATTTTGGGCATATCAGGAGGAACCAATCCTTGGAAAAACATCATATTTGGGATAGTGGCAGGTCAATGAGAAAAAGGAAGTCCCTCAACTAGATGGATTGACACAGTGGCTGCAACAATTGGCTTAAACATACAAAAATCATGTGCCTGGCACAGAATCAGGGAGTGATTTGTACTGTTGTACATAGGGTTGCTATGAGTCTGACCTGACTTGATGACACCTAACAACAACAATCCCCAAGGAGCACAAGGTTATTTCAGTCATATTGGTCTTCTGCTGAATTTTTTTTTTTTTTTTTTTTTTTGCCTTGGCTTGAGGATCTGTACTAACTTGAGTGAGTTATTGAAAGAATGATTCCTTTCACTATGGGCCTCATTCATCATGTAGAAGCCAGAGTTGAAACTATTTAGAAACTATTTAGTTCCTAGATAAATTAAACACACTCTTCTTACCACTTTATACCCTCGTTCAATGTTAAGTTTCCTTTATGTTCTATAACCAAACTTCTAATAATCTGCACCTGGTCATCTCTTGCCACTCCTTGCAAACATTCTTTTATTTAGTCAATCAAAATTTGGGAGCCTGTCACTTCTAGGCATTGAGCTTGGCACTGGGAATACTGTTCCCCTGGTCTTAAGTTCAAGGAAGAGATAGATGGCAGGCAGATAATTGAATAAACGAATCCCTACATGGGAGCACATGAATCCTCTTGGTCTCATAGACTAGAATGGGGTGGGAGAATGGGGCAAGGGATGGGAGGTGGGAGTTTTCAGGCAGAGGGCCTGAGGGCAAAGCCCCTTTCACACCCCATGGGTTAGTAATAGTAATGTCTGGTACCCATCCGTTCCAGGGATTGACCTTTATAGACCCCTAGAAGTGTTTCTTTCTGTGTGTGGAAGCTTAAGTGGGTGTGAGATGGTGAGGTGCCATCTGTCACAGTGCCTATCTACAGCACCAGCACCAGCATCAGCATCAGCAGGAGAGCAAGGCTCATATGGTGGCCACCCCATAGCCAATGGTAGCAACACTGCTTATTTCTCAGGTCTCTGTGTTTGGTTTATTTTTAAAAGAAGTGCCTTCCTAGAACCTGACTGGAGATTCTTTAACTATGGGAGATCCTATCTGACTGTCCCTTGATATTCAGCAGAGCATTTAAAATTTTTTATTTGCATTCTTCTTAGCTAAATTTTTGAGAGATTAATATTGATCAGATGTCTCAGCACGTGAATTAGACAGCTTGCTTTGTGTCTGTTCTGTTTCAAGGATAAGTCTACACTTTGTAAGAGAGTGAAATTTCTTCAATATTCAACAGTTGAATCTACATTATGATATACTACATATGGAAAAAGTAGGTCAAACCCAGTGATAGTTGCTTGCTTTGTTTTCTAGTTGTTTATTTCTTCTTCAATGTGAATGCTTACTGTTATTAAATCTTGCAAGTATCCAGAAATACATCATAATGACCCTTGTTTCTAGGAGAGAAGAAAGGGTTTAGAAATAATGAACTACTTCATACAAATTGTCTTGTTTACACTAGTTCAGAAAGTGTCATAGATTAGATGAGGTTTGAAACCTTCCTAGCCCATTTATACTTTAACTCTTTAAAATATTTCTTACTAAAAATTAAAAATCATCCCTTTATATTATCACTGGAAATTCAATTAACTAAGAAGACAGCTCCAGTTAGTCTGCGTTGAATGGTGGAGACAGAAACATGTTCAACAAGAACTAATTTTGGTTGGTGTCATGTGATGTTTCAAGTGGACATGAGATTTATTTATTTATTTATTTTTGTGGTACTGGGGGTTAAACCCAGAGCCTCACACTTGCATGCTCTGCAAGTGCTGGACCACTGAGCTGCACCCTCAGCCCATTTTTTTACTGTTTGAGACAGGGTCTCGCTAAGTTACACAGATTGCCTCTGGTCTCCAACTTGTGACCCTTCTGCTTCACCTCCCAAGCCACTGGGATTACAGGCATGCACCACCGTGGACATGAGATTCTTAACTCACTATCCTGCCCATCTTCCCAGGGGCTGATCACCCACCTGCTGTAGAAGGGAGAGGTGAGGAATATTAGAGTATCCACGGTTGGTTAGCTTTATGAAAAGTTCAAAGTGTTTTCCAAACAATTTCAATTTTAAGAATAGTTGAATATGAACCTATTATGTGCCAAATAAAAGTGATGAGTAAGCAATTATTATGTGGATAAGTGGAGTATAAAAGCTAAAATGACAGGTTTAAAATTTTTGACTTGGTCATTCTTCTCTCCTTCAAATTATTAAGAAATACAAATAAAGGTCTAGATTTATTTTTAGATTGTTTTTGCTTGCCAGACACTTCTTTTGATCTTTTGATGGCATTCCCACTCAAACTTTACCCAGTAGGTCATAGTCTAATAGTTGTTCATTATTTACTTTCACATTTGGTACCCATAATAACCACATGAACTACATAAAACTACTTCCATATTTTAAACTGAGGAAACAGTATTAGAGAGACAAAATAACTTGTTCTGGGTAACTAAGCTAGTAGGATGCAGTTATAAAAACTGAAACTAAAGTCCACCTTTATTCCATTCTGGCAGCCTTAGGAAGTAGAGTTAGGCTTAGCCTTGTTACTACATGGATAGTCAGAGCCAGGGCTTGCCATGAAGGACTCCCTCGTTGTTCCTAACATACAACCACACAGCCCAGAAGTCTTCAAGCCTCTCTCTCTCTGCCTTTCTCCTTCCTCATCTCTCAGCTTTTCGTCATAAGGCTACCTGCCTTCAAGTCCTAACCAGATGCCTTTTTCTCTAAGGGGCTATCACCTACAGCTATGACCTGTACCAAGTAAATAGCAGCCATTGGGGCAGTAGACAGTCAGGAATTTCTGACAAATCTGCCCAAGGACCCATGAGGTGAAAATGACCATTTTTATTTTGCTCATTCAGAGTCACCTAAGTCAGATTATTGTTGTTGTTGTTAGGTGCTGTGGAGTTGGTATCTGACTCATAGTGACCATATGTACAACAGGCGAAACACTTATTATTAGTGCTTCTCTGCTATTCATAGGGTTTTCAATGGAGGATTGATTTTTGGGAGTGGGTTGCCGGGTCCTTCTTTCAAGCCTACAGTATCTGGTGCTCCCGGGTGGTCTCCCATCCAAGTACTAACCAGGCCCCACCCTTCTTAGCTTCTGATATCCGAGGGGATCAGAGGCCACAGGGCTACAGCTGCAGGCTAAGTCAGATTATAGTCAGCCTATCAAGCAAGGTCTTTTTGCACTTTTCCTCTCTTATTCCTACCCCATGACTCCCTAAAAGGGACCTAAGTCAGGCACAAAGAGTGGAGGAGCTTGGAGCCAGGCCAGGGAATCACAAAGATGTCTCCTCATTTCTTCCCACCTTGCAGAGACATAAAACACATAACCTAATACATTCCACCCTTTTGAAGCAGAGGCAGACCAATGCTTGGAGGTGGGGAGAAAGAAGTTTTGGTCTGAATTAACTTTTGCAAGTTTTGACATTACATTTGACAAAACTTTTTAATTATTGACATAAGTCTATTCTTCTGGCTGCAATAGACCAGACGACATTTATTATATGAAAATCACCAGAAGAGCCAAGTAATTTGTCAGAAACTTCTTCCAGGACAAGAAGAAATTATTCAATAGAGCTAATTTGAAAATGGAATGATGGAGAAAAATAATTTTTTTTTTGCCATCCAGTCCAGCTTATTTAATCAAGCAAGTATAAAGTTAAAACTGATTTTGTAAGTTCAGTTTTAGTGATCTGGTTAGTCAGGCTCAATTATCTAAGGCTTTGCCTTATTCTTATATAACACTGAACCCGAAAATTTAATTTATTTTTTCAAATAATAATGTTTTCACTTGATTTTTCACTTTATCACTATAGCATCTATAGAATGGACTGAGACCTCTCTATCTAGTCTCCTGGATAAATGGGTAATTACACTCCATCAGTTCACCGGCAGCACAAAGAGCCTTTTAATACAGTGGTGGCATTAACTGGAAAATTGCACTTAAAAGAATCTAGGCCATCAGCTACATCTAAACACATTCAGATCAGCCTCATCAGTCCCAGTGGTTGGCATGAGGAGGGGACATGTGGCAGGAAGTCCTAATCTCCTCACAAGACTGTTTTCATGTGGGAGGCTGGTTGTTTGGGAAAGATATTGAGTGAGTGGATAAAATGAATGCATATTGCTATATTATTGATCTAAAAGGGGCATCAGGACTCCTGTGGAGGAAGGTGACAGTGAGCAGGGTAGATCTCATCATATGTGTGTACATCTGTAGACACTCAGTGAGTATTCGATAAACTGAAAAATTTGTCACCTAACAGCTTTTCTCCAGAGGTACCTCACCCCAAATGAGGGAAAACTGAATAAACAAATACACAAAGTAAACCAATCATCAAGACGGCTATCCTTGCCTTCGGGTAATAGGTATGAGGAAAAAATGAGAAATTCTGTAGCCATCTGTATAATGTGTGATCTAGGTCAAAGGCAGCAAGAAAGACATAATGAGTAGAATTTCCTAGGATTTGAAAGAGGGCATTGGAGATTTGTATGGATTCTGCAGATTTGTATCTATAATAAGAAAAATAATAGTGTTGTTGGGAGAGGTAGTGAGTGGAGAAGGGTCCTTTCCTCTGATTTATTTCCAAGTAAGTCTCCACTATCTGGGGCTACATTTTTCAGGAACCACTGGGCTAGAGAAGGAAAGATTAATAGAGGCATAGTTGTCATGTTTGACCTTTTCACAGGAGCTGTAACAACTTCAAACAAGCAGGGATTTATTCAGTGTCTAAAGACATTTTGTGAGCGCAGCCATGTTCTCTCAGAGGTAGTCGGCATCAAAGTCTGATGTCTGGCTGTCTGGGATCCATGCTGGCTCTTCTACCTTCTGCGTGACTTTGGTAGCTTCCTTAACTTCTTTGTGCCTCAGTATCTTCATCTATAAAGTGAGGATAATAATTGTACCTAGTGTGGTATGCTGTTGGAAGTAATAAATGATTCATTTACTGGTTTATTCCAGGAACATTGGAGGACCTCAACAAATATTAATATTAGCACTGTAACATGATCGTGGCAGTGGGAAAAATTGCTAGGTAATGGCTAGGAATAAGCCCAAAGGCACTTATATGACAGAATTCTAAAAACCTTTTGTTTCCATGTTTAGGTGGACGCTCCTTTGCAGTGTGCTCTGTTTCTACGTGTGCCTATTGTAGCCTAGGCTATCATCAGTTTAAGTCACTGTCACTCCATCTTCTTGCTCCCTGCTCTTGCAGCTATCACGTAATGTACACATGGTTTCTGTTGTCCTTATTTATCCTACACATTATAAAAGCAACCGCAGCTCTTTGTTGATACTCATATCACAGCGCAAATCCATAGCCTGTGAATTTAAGCTTACCTTCCCCTGGTTCCACCTCACTCAGTGCATCTTAGAGCCTTCTCCCTACCAAATGCTGCCAGCGATCCTCCTGCCATGTCCTCTCATGGCTGTATTCATTTTAGTTTACATCTTTGTTTAAGATAATAATGGGCAGACTCATTTTCCATCTGAATCAATATATCCTTCTAGACTCCCTATGCAGGTTTCTCTGTTTCCACCCATCTGCCCAGCACTCTGAGTTTGTTTTGTTTTGTTGTTGTTGTCATTGTTAATTTTGGTGCTGGGGATCGAACCCAGAGCTTTGTGTATGCTGGGCAAATGCTCTACCACTGAGCCATGCCCCTAGCTTTCTCTGCCTTCCACTTTTTCATGTGTGTTTATATATGATGAAGGCATAAACCACTGGATAAGAACTGGGAGGTCCTACTGGGGCTAGAAGGCAGGCATGGCACCACCAGCAGCAGAGGTAAGTAGCTGACGTCACAAACAAGTAAGTATTCTCACTGACTTGCAGACTCTCTCCAGGACCCTCAGAACTTTAAACCCAATGTTCTGACATGCTGATGGCCTTCTGCTCTGCTTTCTCCTAAGATCATCCAATGACGGCTCCCAGGCTGATTCCCATCCATTTCTGACAGGCTTATTTGCAAGTCTAGTCATGTTGTGTCCCCTGAGCATCTGCTTCTGTTCCTCTGTGCTTCTCATGTCTGATCATCCACTTGCTAAGGCTCAGTTGTGTCCACCTGGGGAGTGGGCCAAGGGCTAGAGTCAGACTGAACCTGGTATTTTGCTCAGTGTCCAGGGTAGAAAGATCCAGACTGAAAGGAACAGCCAAGTTATTGAAGAAGGCTTAATATCAAAATCAGTATCATTGGGTTTGAGGGTCATGTACAGAAATAAAAATAGGAGGTAGAGCCAAAGGTATGTAGCCTGAGGGGCTAAGAAATGGGAAAAAAGGCAAGAAGTCATATAGGATGGTAAGCTCTGAACAAGAAAGACCCTGCCTGCCGTGTAACTGTAACCCGGCACCTCAGAAATCCTTGGTACACTGTCAGCACTCAGGATTTATTTGTTGAATGAATAAATGTCTTGGATGATTGCCACAATCGGGGTTGGCATTTCTGTGGCCTGCTATCTTAGGTAATACACAGCTAGTGAGTTAAAGGGCACAAGGCTCTCTCCTGAGGGCAACAGAAGCTTTGGACTTATGCCACTACTGCCTCACCCTCAATTTGTCAGGTGTCTCTGGTTGTTTCATGTGCTGCTGTCTCCTCTTGCCACTTAGCTCATCAGCCGCCTGCCTTTTCCTAGAACAGTGCTGAGAACACAGCTGGGACTCAGCAAGCACTAATTGGCTCTGGTTGAATTGAGTGAGGCTTCCCTGGGTAACTGTTGCAGTTTGTTATCAGTTACACAGTTCTCCTCCCATAGTTAAGGAAGATTGATTCCATAACCTTCTACATTTGTTTTAAAAATACCCTTTCATTGCATAAAAGAGGATAAGAATTATATCTTTCAGGCAGATATGTAGCTCAGTAATTATGACTGAATTATATAGTTGATTACATCTTAGAATTTGGAGTGAAACCATAGCCTTTTGAAGTTGATTTCCATGACATGCCCTATCTCGCTTCCTTTCTTCAAAGAAGAATTGTATCCCTTTTCTTAAAAGAAGCCGGTGGATCATAGCAGCTTCTGAGGCAGCAAGTCATCATGTGGCTTCACAATTACTCTCCAGGTTGTCAAGCTAAAATATGGATTTTTAATAGTATTTCAATGATTATGCTAAGAAGGTAAGTTTTAATTAGATATAATCAAGTATTAATTTAACATGGGTTTTTCTGACATATAAAAATCAGACAGGAAATTGTTTCAAGAATGATCATTGTTATCATCTTGAGAGAGGGTTAGATTTGATTTTGTAAAGTGAAAGATACCTACTTAATGACACCTCAGTCTTGTTCTAAAACTGGGTTTCTCAAGCTTGCTAGGATTGAAATTTTGAACCAGATAATTCCTTGTTACAAAGGCTGTCCTGTCCTGTGTTTTTGTACAATGTTTAGCCACACCCTGGCCTCTACCTAGTGTATGCCAGTAGTGTTTCTCTTCCTTCACTGTGATGATAAAAAAATGTCTCTAGAGACTATCACATGTGCCCAGTGTGTGTGGTGAGGGAGAGACCAAAATTATCCTGGTTGAGGACTGCTGATCTAAAACAATTCTCAAGTCCATGTAATGGTTCCTCATTTTAAGGAGATTCTGGATTGGTTAGACTTCCAGATCATATTACCTTAGTGTGATAGTACATCATGTGGCATTTTTTCTGTTGTTTACAAATATATTTCAATTTATTGTGCTTTCTTTCCCTCTCTAATACCAGATCTATATTAAATTGTTGTTGTTAGGTGCCATTGAGTCATTTTTGGCTCATAGCAACCCTATGCGCAACAGAAACACTCTTCAATTCTGTGCCAGGCACATGATTTTTTTTGTGTTTAAGCCCATTGTTGCAGACACTGTGTCAATCCATCCACCTGAGGGTCTTCCTTTTTTCTTTGACTTGCCACTCTCTCAAACATGATGTTCTCCAGGGAGTGATCCCTCCTGACATGTCCAAAATATGTCAGATGCAGTCTAGCCATCCTTGCCTCCCAGGAGCACTCCGGTTGCACTTCTAGGACAGATCTGTTGATTCTTCTGGCAGTCTATGGTATATTCAATATTTGTCCCCAGCACCATAATTCAAAAGCATTAATTCTTCTCCTGTCTCCCTTATTCAATGTCCAGCTTTCACAACCATATGATGCAACTAAAAATACCATGGCCTGAGTCAGGTGCACCTTCGTCTTCAATGTGACATCTTCACTTTGCAACACTTTAAAGAGGTCTTCTGCAACAGCTTTTCCCAGTGCAATGTGTCATTTGATTTCTTGACTGCAGTTTCCGTGGGTGTTGACTGTAGAGCCTAGTAAAACAAGATCTTGGACAACTTCAGTCTTTTCTCCATTTTTCATGAAGTTGCATACTGACTCAGTCATAAGGATTTTTGTTTTGTTGATGCTGAAGCACAAGCCATACTAAAGGCTGTGTTCTTTGAGCTTCATCAATAAATTTTTCAAATCTTCTTCAGTTTCAGCAAAAAACATTGTCTCATCTGCATAAGGCAGGTTGTTAATGAGTCTTCCTCCAATCATGATGCCATGTTCTTCTTC
Source organism: Pedetes capensis (assembly GCA_007922755.1). Lineage (NCBI taxonomy): Eukaryota > Metazoa > Chordata > Mammalia > Rodentia > Pedetidae > Pedetes > Pedetes capensis. The sequence goes on from VMDO01002362.1 coordinate 125,343, forward strand.
ATAAAGTCCAGCTTCTCAGATTATTTGCTCAACATAGAGTTTGAAGAGGTAGAGTGAAGGGATACAGCCCTGATGCACACCTTTCTTGACTTTAAACCAGGAAGTGTTTTCTTGATCTGTTTGAACAACTGCCTCCTTGTCCATGTACAGATTCCTCATGTGTATAAACAAGTGCTCGGGCATTCCTATTCATCTCAATGCTATTCATAATTTATTACAATCCACACAGTTAAATGCCTTTGCATAGTCAATAAAACATGGATAGACATCTTTCTGGTATTCTCTGATTTTGGCTAATGTCCATCTGACATCAGCAATGATGTCACTGGTTCCATACCCTCTTCTGAATCAGGTTCGATTTTCCCACACTTCCTGTCTATATACTACTACAGTTGGTTTTGAATGATCTTTAACAAAATTTTCCTTGCATGTGATATTAATGATATCATTCAGTATTTTCCACATTTGGTTGGATCCCCTTTCTTGGGTGTAGGCATAAATATGGATCTCTTCCATTCAGTTGGCCAGGTAGTTGTTTTCCAAGTATCTTGGCATAAACAAGTGAGCACCTCCAGTGCTTCAACTGTTTGGTGAAACATCTCCATTGGTATTCCATCAATTCCCGAAGCCTTCTGATTCCCAAATTCCTTTAAGGCAGCTTCCACTTCATCCTGCAGTACCATTGGTTCTTGACCATAAGTAACATCTTCAAATGTTTGTTCTTTCCCCAATTCTTTTTGATATAATGACTCTGTATTCCTTCCATCTTCTTTTGATGTTTCCTGTGTTATTTAATATTTTCCCTGTAGAATCCTTTACTATTACCACTTGAGGCTTGAAATTTTTCTTCAATTCTTTAAGCTTGCTTGCTTCATGAAAGATGTCTTTGATGTCACGCCACAACTCATGTGGTCTTCAATCATTAGTGTCTAATATATCAAAACTGTTCTTTTCTTTTATTTTTTATTATTTATTTATTTATTTATTTTTCTGTGGTGCTGGGGGTTGAACCCAGGTCCTCGCACTTACATGCTTTGCAAGTACTGTACCACTGAGCTGCACTCCCAGGCCATTGTTTTTTACTTTTTGAGACAGGGTCTTGCTAAATTAGGCAGACTGCCTCTGGTCTCAACCTTGTGATCCTCCTGCTTCTGCCTCCCATGTCGCTGGGATTATAGGTGTGCACCACTGTGCCCAGCTCAAAACTGTTCTTGATATGATCTCTGAACTCAGGTGGGATATTCTCAAGGTCATATCTTGGTCTCATACACTTGTTCTAATTTTCTTCAGTTTTAATTTGAATCTGCATATGAGCAGTTGATGGTCTGATCCACAATCAGCACCTGGTCTAGTTCTGACTTTTGATATTGAGCTTTCTCATCATCTCTTTCCACATATGTAGTCAGTTTGGTTTCTGTGTGTTCCATCTGGTGAATTTTATGTGTATAGCTGCCATTTGTGTTAGTGAAAAAAATATATTTGCAATGAAAAGGTCATTGGTCTGAGAAAATTCTATCATGCAATCTCCAGCATTGTTTCTGTCACCAAGGACATATTTTCCAACTACTTAGTCTTATCCTTGTTTTCCAACTTTTGTATTCTAGTCACCAGTAATTATCAGTACATCCTGATTACATGTTCAATCTATTTCTGATTGGAGAATCTGATAAAAATCTTCCCTATCTTCATTTGTGGCCTTAGTGGTGGGTGCATAAATTTGAATAATAGTCATATTATCTGGCCTTCCTTGTAGTCATATGCATATTATTCTATCACTGACAGCATTGCACTTCAGGATAGATCTTGAGATATCTTTTTTGATGATGAATGCAACCCCATTTCTCTTTAATTTGTCATTCCTGGCATAATAGACCATACAATTATCTGATTCAAAATGGCCCATGCCAGTCCATTTTAACTCACTGATGCCTTGAATGTCAAAGTTTATGCCCTCCATTTCCCTTTTGACAATTCCTAATTTTCCTAGATTCATACTATGTACATTCCATGTTCTAATTATTAATGGATGTTTACAGTTTTTCCTTCTCATTTTGAGTCATGCTACATCAGCAAATGTAGTTCCCTGGTGCTTATTCCATTCCCATCGTTAAGACTGACTCTACTTTGAGGAGGTAACTTCCCCAGTCATCTTCCGAGTGCCTTCCAGACTAGGGGCTTATTTTCTGACACTACATCTGACAGTATTTCTCTGCTATTCTTAGGGTTTTCAATGGCTAATTGTTCCAGGAGTGGTTTATCCATGTCCTTTTCCCTTGTCTGTCTTATTCTGGAAATTCAGCTAAAACTTGTCCACCATGGGTGGCCCTGCTGGTATCTGTAATGCCAGTGGCATATTTTTCAGCATCATAGCAACATGCAAGCCCCCATACTATGGCAAACTGACAGACACATGAGGGATATTAAATTATAGACTCCTTAAATACAACTGCAAATTTTCTAGCTTTGGATTTCTTCACAGAGGTAAGAGTGGTGTTTGGAAAAAAGAACATCTGGGGTTCCAGTAAAAGTGGTGGGTGGTTAACAGCTGCACTTCAACTGGGGAAGAAAACAGCTAGGGAAATTTGTGAAGTTCTCTACTCAAAACCAACCAACAAAAAGGAGTTGAGAGCAGCTTTAATTATCAGAGAAAACAAAACAAATCAAAAGGTAGCACAAGGCAAAGTGGCCAAATAGTGGAGATTAAAATGATGGAGAAGAGGAGGAAATGGTGGGGCAGCTCACTAGAGGGAAGGAAAAACCATGGTGAAAGGTTTGAGAGGACACCAAGCCCTCCAGGAGAGTGCGCAGCTGGCAGCAGTTACTGTGGGAACCAAAATTGAGGTCTGCAGAACCCTCCTGGGAGGAGGTGGACTGCATAGCCCCCCTGCAGAGTCTCAGACCCTGGGACTGCATTTTATTTTTATTTTTTTAATGGGAAAAGGTGGTTGCCGGCCTGGCGACTGGTGCCACTGGAACTACATGTCAGAGGGAGAGAGACTGAGTGATGGTCAGTTCAAAGGTCAGATAGGAATGCTGGTGCCACTGGAACCCGAGTCTAAGAAAGCCTGTTCAGGCTGAGGTGCATTTAGGCCCCAGGTGTGCCTGTGACACAGACAAGGGGCAACATGGGACTGGGGGGCCTGAGAGAGACCATTCAGGCAAAGGTGCCTTAAGGCATCAGGAGCCTCTGCAGGACTGGGGAGACTAAGAGACACTTTAGGCTGTGGTACCTTGAGGGCCTGGGAGCACCTCTGATGCAGAGAAGTCCTGCTGTGGGTCCAGGAAGCCTAAGAGACAGTTCAGGCAGTATTGCATTTAGGACTCAGGAACACCTATAATGCAGAGAAATGGCATGGTGGGACCAAGAAGCCTAAGACACTCTTTAGGCTGTGGTATGTTTATGGCCCAGGGAGCCTGAGACAGTTCAGGCAGTGGAGTGTCTAGGTCCCAGGAGCGCCAGCAATACAGGAAAACAGTGCTATGAGACCAGGGAACCTAAGAGACACTGTTAAGCTTTGGCACATTTAGGGTCTGGGAATGCCAGCAAAGCAGAGAAGGGGTGCTGTGGCACCAGTAAGCCTAAAAGACAATTTAGGCTGTGGCGTGTTTGAGGACTGGGAGTTCAGGGGACAAAGAGAAATAGACAGGGCAGTACTGACTGCAAAGCCTGCAGTGAGAGCTAGGCACTGGACCATAAGGTGGGACTGATAGGAGGGGGAGGTGAGAGAGGTTCCAGGGACCCATCATTATCCAACTTCGTGGGAGTGGGGTTGGAGAACCTCTTTACACACAGAGGAGATGAGACCTAGCACCCAGACCAAATAATAGACAAACCTCAACAGACAAACACATGAAACATGAAAGATCAAGCTGGATGAGAAGATCTAATAGAACAAATCTCCTCAATGGATAATTTCAAAGTAATCACATTCTTAGAGCTATTAGATAAAGAATTTAGAACACTGGTCATAAATATGTTGTTGAAAGACCTCAAAGACACCACCATGAGAGCAGTTGATTCACTGGACAAAAAGATATCCAACTTGGAAGAAAAATTCAGCAAAGAAATTGAGATCCTGATGAAGAATCAAACAGAAATCCTAGAGATACAAAGGAAAGTCAATCAATTCAATATTATAGTAGAATCTTCAGTATCCAGATTAGAGGAACCTTAAAACAGTATATCTGACACTGAAGAAAAAGTTGAGGATCTAATCTACTTAGATGCCAAGAAAGAAAAAAGGATGAAGCAGTATGATCAAGATTTTTAAGAAGTCTTTGACAAAATGAAAGAACAAAACCTACGAATTCAGATTTATGAAGGAGCTGACAACAACACAAGAAGATTAGGAAATTTATTCAGAGATATTAGATGAGAACTTCCCAAACTTACGACAAGAACCAGATACCTATGCAAATGGAGTAGATCAGAACACATCCTCTCTATGACACATTATAATTGGAATGCCAAACCTAGAGAGCAAAGAAGCTATTCTAAAAGCTACAAAAGAGAAACACCAATTCACTTACAAAGGCAAACCCATCAGCAAAATAGCTGATTTCTAAACAACACCCTTAAAGGGAGGGAAAGCTTGGTCAGACATCATTCAAATCAAGTCATGAAAAAGAATAACTGCCAACCAAGATTGCTTTACCTAGTGAAGCTATCTTTTAAAATAGATGATGAATTCAAGACATCCCATGATATTGACTTGTTCAAATGATTCACGACCACCAAGCCAGCATTGCAGAGGATCCTCAATGAAACACCACGTATGGAAGAACTAAGACAACCCCAAATACAAAATCAAGAGGATGAATAATAAACAAGGGGAACTTAAGCAAACAATAGGCTAAATATGAATCGGAGCTGGGATTTAGCTCAGTGGGCAGAGAGCTGCGCTGCAGTCTCTGAGGCCCTGAGTTCAATTCCCAGCACCGCAAAAATGGGAGGAGGGCCTGGCAATCCACTCCCAAGGCAATCCTGAAGCACTCAGCCATTGAAAACCCTATGAGGGTTGCTATGAGTCGGATACCGACTTGACGGTACCTAACAACAACAACAACAACAAATATGAATCAAAAAAAGAAACAAGCACCAAATTGATGCAGAATAATAAGCTCCTCTCAACATTTATTCTCAATGTAAATGGTCACTGGGATTACAGGGGTGTGCCACCACACTTGGTTCAACTAATATTTTTTGACTGCCTACTCTGTGCTAGGTATGTGCTTGAAGGAAAAACAGATACTTCCCTGTCTTTATGAAATGTTTAGACCAGCTAGAGAAAAAAGTGACATCTAATGAGGTAGGAACTAGATTTGGAATCAGAAGTCTTTGGTGTGAATATTTACTTTGTCACCACTATGTATTGGTCATATACTCTCAGTGCCTCAGTGTCTTTGTGTCCTGTCCCATGAATAGTTACTCTGTTCACTGTTCATAATAAGGAAGGTCAAACAATATTGCATTTAACCTGCAAATGTTCAAATGACATAAGCATGTGAGGGTGATGTGGCTATGACATCTGTAATCCCACTGATTGCCAGAGTTGATTTGGTCAATCTAGCTGGCTAGAATGGCATCACTGCCTCCTTCCCAGCTCCATGTGTGTCCTTCCCAATGCTGCATACTTGGTAGAAAAGGGAGACCATTCCCAACAGAGGGCAGTTCTTTGCTTTGTTATATGAGTATCTGTGCTCCCCTGCTAGAACCTCCAAACAACACTCAAATTACACGAAATCGTAGCTTTGCTTTGTTGACAAATTCTTCAATAATTTTCCCTTCCAAGAAGTGGAGCCTAAGTCTTCTCCCCTGAGTATAAGCTGGGTCTAGTGATTTGATTCTATGGAATAAAATAAGGTAGAAGTGATGGCATGTAGTGTTTAAGTCATCAAAAAACACCATTGATTTTGTCTTAGTCATTGTTTCTTGAGTTATTCAGCTCAAGGGAAGCCAGCTGCCACATTGGTTGCAGTCCTATTGAGAGACTCATGTGACGAGAAACTGAGGCTTCTAGTTTGAATGCCAAAGCAGGTGCTTTAGCTTTAGGCCAGCCTTTAGATGACAGAAGCCCTGGTCAATGGCTTGACTACATTTTGTGAAAGATTTTGAGGTAGTGTCATCCAACTAAGATGCTTCTGGATTCCTGACCCCTAGGAACCATATGAGGTGTGTTTTATAAGTTACCAAGTGTTGAGATAATTTTCCATTTGACGATGGATAAGTAATACACATGATACTGTTGAGATTTAAGGTAATATTACTGAATATACTAACATTTGCTGGAGGAGAATGCCATCATCTACTTCAATTTATTATTAAATGATGATCTGAAAGTAGAAGAAAAAGTCATATGGTTGTAAAACTTTTGATGGGTATCTTACAAGCATTTCTCACCTGCCATCTACTTGGCTTTTTGAGTGGTATCTACTTGTGACAGTGACTGCAGGCTATAGCAAAAAGAATTGTTCATTCCTGCTGACTGCTTTTGTTTTATTCCATTTTCAGTTCTTATTTTCAGCTAAAATTGATAGCTTTAATTAAATAAGAAATGAAAACCATACTTCTATATAGAAGGTTTTTTTTTAATTAGAGAAAGTCACTATGATTCTTTGTAATACACAAAGACAATGGACATAGGAGTTTATGATTTTTTTTGTGTATGGTACTGGGGGTTGAACACAAGACCTCGCACTTGCATGCTCTGCAAGTGCTGGACCACTGAGCTGCACCCCCAGCCCATTACTTTTTGAGACAGAGTCTCGCTAAGTTATGCAGACTGCCTCTGGTCTCTAAATTGCGATCCTCCTGACTCCGCCTCACAAGCCTCTGGGCTTACAGGCGTGTGCCACCACGCCCGGTGTTAGGAATTTATGATTTGTTTGCATAATGCCAACCTCTGAGAGTCACTGATATTCCTGTGTTGTAGGAATATTGACCCAGTGGCCTCCGCTATTAATGATGTCACAGCTGGGAAAACTGAAATCATGGTCCTTACCATCCAGTTTGGCAAATTATTTTGAACCCAAACAAATTTAAATATAAAACAATATAACTACTTTTGGCCCACCTGATCCCCATTTATGACCAATTTTTAAAAACTCCAATGAGAGCATAGTTATAGAGGGAGACTATCAATTTATTAACCTATTTAATAATAAACACAGAATTTAAATTTCTCACTGAGTATTTATTGTCCTGATTTTTACCAAGGCTTCATATGAAGGACTTTGGGAGCAGTGTTAATCCCTCAAAGCCACAAGTTTAGTGAATTGTTTTTCCTTTAACCATGTATTTGGTTAAAGAATTACTGGCTTATGGAGAGAAAAACAGTGTGAAAGCATTCTTACTTGCAGGAGATTCACTGTTGGCTGGAGAAGGTTCGGTCCCTGGGGTAGATTCTGTAACAATGACTGTCAGACATCTTGTTGTGTTCATGGAACCTCAGTGGTCAGACAGATATTTATAATGAATGAAATATTGTTATAGAAAGGTAAAGCATTGGCTTAGTTCTAAAAATATTTTCCTTTATTTGTTCATTACCTAAAAAATCAATACCAAGGGCCTGTTATGGGCAAAGCAGTGAGATGTAAAGTGGAATGAAAAAGGAATGAGGTTGGTCTAGAAGAGCACACAATCTAAAAGGCAGGCAGGTATTGAGGGCTATGAGGATGAAGTACTCGGTGCCATGGGAGTAAAATAAATGGGTACTCATCAAGAAGGCTGGGAAAACTTCCAGGAAAAAGTGACATTTAACCATGACATGGGAAAAACATGGTAGCAATTAATATTTTGAGATACTTAAAAAGTAACCACTTAGTTTAAAAAATCCAGAAACTCACAAAAATTCTAGCAAGACTGCAAACAGTGGTACAGCTACCTAATTGGATGTAGCATCAATGAATTTTATATTTGTGGTATTATTTTTCTCTCTTTAAAATTGTACCTTTTATCATAACATTTTTGGGCACAACTTTTCCTTGTGTATGGGGGGGTATGAGGAATAAGGAGCTACTTATATTCTACATTCATTTGAATTCTTCAGATTATACTTTGAAATACTCTTATTGGAAGTATAAAACAATTTACAAATACCAGAAGGATTTATTGTCTTCTGGAGCGTATACATTAAATATGGTTAGATGATTTTTGAGGCTGGAAGGTTTAGGGATTTTTCTATATATAATGACATTGGATATGGGGTCATATAGCTGATGAGTTATGTCAATTACTTGAATATTTAGTTACAAATTATACTGCTGGTTCTATTCTGTAATTTACTATCAGGGTTTACTATATGTTATTTAATGCCTGCAGCTGTACCACTGTGGCATCAGATCTCAGAAGCTAAGCAGGGTCAGGCCTGGTTAGTACTTGGGTGGGAGACCACTTGGGAACACTTGGGAGAAGGACCCAGCAACCCACTCCCCAAAATCAATGTGCCATTGAAAACCCCATGAATGGCAGAGAAGCACAACAATACTGTTTCATCTGTTGTATATAAGCTCGCTATGCCAGACACTGACTCCACCGCACCCAACAGCATATGTTATTTAAGTTTTGTCATGTCATGCATATAGCAGGATGGAAGTAATTTGTCCTCATGATTTAGATGCATTTGTTTTATTCTCATTATTGGAGTGCTATATCACTGTTAGTTGTAGGCAATGCTCAGAGTTGGCTGTGATGATATCTGTAAATACTTTTATACTATTAATCTCCGAGGAGGGGGAAAGACAGTTATATGGAGAGTGTTATTAGGTTAACGTAATAACCGTACTCTTCTTTCTTGCTATCCAAAATTAGTTTGAACTCTTCAGCATGACATTATCATAATTTAGACCCTCATTACACTGCCAATTTTATTTCCTGACATTGACTATCATCTTTTCCATCTGTCTTAAATCACACATTCTATCCAACAGGAAAATATTTCAACTAAATTTCTTTAGCATCATACTCTTTCTTTGACTTTCTGGTCTTTGTTCTTGATATTTCCTGACATTCTCCCATCCCAAACTACCCCAAACACACATTCTCAGACTTAGGGAAACCACAGGATCTTTGTGGAGTCCTCACCCCTCAGTGTTTGCCCTAGCAAAGGCCTTATCACTCCATTTCATTGGCTATGCTCCTCAAAAGAAGTAATTGTTTTGTTCCTCATTGTATTAATGGATCCTGGCAAATAAAAGGGAGTAAGCCAAGGCATCCAGATTCATGCGTGATATTGGGAGAAAGAAGATCTACTCTAAGTCTATATCTGACTGCTAGTAGAGCATAGCATCATCTTTCAAAACAATACCTTAATAAGATGGAGCATGGGTGTGGAAAATAAATGCCTAGGTGTTTTTCTCTTTAGGTTGATTAAAACAGAGGTTGGTAAAATATGGCCCACAGTCTATGTTTGTAAATCCAGTTTTATTGGAAGACAATTTATTTGTTTATAAAGTGTCTGGTTTTTTTTTGTGCTATAGTGACAAAATTGTGTAATTATGATAGAGACCATGTAGTCCAGAAAACTTAAAATATTTACTACCTGACCCTTTACAGAAACAGTTTGCCAACTCCTAAAATGAGAGATGTTGATAGATTATGGTGAATCTCAGATTTCCACAATGGGAAGCACTTGTTTTTCATTGATGGAACACTTCTGTTTTTGAATATTATTCTGCTGTGTTTTGCTACTGAATGGCTCTGCAACCTGAGGGGTTCCACCTCTTAGTACCTTTGGAAGATATTACTGCAGCATTTGCATTTTGAGAAGAACTCTGCCTTGTGACAAAGTTGACACATAGTTTTCAACATGAAACCCCAGGATCAAAAACATCTGTCTGGTTCCGTATTGGACTGTAAAGTAGAAACTGCTTCCATCAAAACAAAACTCACCAGATATAAAAACTAGTAGTTAAAACCTATATTGCAAAAATGATTATCCAAAATTCCAATGCAGAATTTGGCAGAAACTCATCCAATTTTCAGGGGGCTGCATGTACCACAATGTTTTAAGTGGGGTAAGATGCTGGTGTGAAGTGGCTTCATCTGTTCCTGAGGATGTCATTCTGGAGTGGGCCGGACAGGGCTCTCAGAACCACTTCAGGGACTGTAGCAGCTCTGGATCTGTCCTACAAGAACAGCTGGGTCAACTCTGTGGCTTTCTCTGATCATCTATCTGCTCATGTCTGATCTACCTAGAAATAAACCAAATCCCCAGGCTTGCTAGGTAGATCCTTTCTTCTCAAAATCTGGTCTCTTAGGACCTTGCTGGAAATCTCACCTCAGATCCCGGACTTACTGAGTGAGAATCTTTATTTTAATAAGATTCCTGACTGATTTATATGCATATTAAATGTCATTATATCTACTCTCAGGAACCTCTAGATTAATCACAGGTATGAGGCAGGGTATACTGCAGCGAGTCATAAAACAAGAAGTACTTGCCCAGCATCTTCCACCTCAGTATCTAGCAATCCTCTTATCCTACTATGGAGATATCCCTTTTTGCTCCTTTCTCTACATCTCCAAATTCACACACACACTTACACAAATATGCATCCTTACACACACACACTCACCCTCTCCATCAACCCTCAGCTCTCTTTCCCAAAGGTCTCAGTCTCAATAGTCACAATTAGAAACCCAGTCAATAATAAGCAAACTCCTGATCAGGGCTGATGACAGCCAGAATATTATCAACCTTAAGGGGAATTTGTACTCAATTTTTGCATTAAGACAAAACAAAATATCTCTCCTCCTGGAACAAACAAACAACACCTGCCAATTCTTTGAAAATGTCAAAAAATAGACTACAGTAATACAATTTTAGGCGATCTTATAGGTGACAAAATGCTTTTGGAAAGGACTTTTCCTTTGTTTTTTGTTTTCATTTGCTATGTTTGTAGTTACTTTTCTGCAGGTCTTGGTGCTCAAATAGCTACCTGCAGAAACACGGATCACCATCACCTGGACCTTCTCCTTTTTGAATTCTGTAGATTAAGTACCAATGACCCTGCAAGGCTGGGTGTAGGTGGGGAAGGGAGAAACTCAGAGAGCTGTCCCCTCTTAGCCTGAACATTATGACCATTGTTTGGGATCAAAAAGGAGCAAAACTCTCCCCCTTCTTTCACTAAGTTTCTTTCCTCCCTTGTAATATTCTCAGAATTTCCCTCCTCTAGCACTGAGGTAATGGATTTTATTCCCCCATGTTTTTGTATCAGTGTCTAGTCAACAACAGTGGCTTGGCAAAGCAATGATTCTTGCAGCAGTCATCAGGAGTTTACTCCAGAGCTCATAAAGCATCTAGTAGGACTACCACAGGCAGAGAGCATGTTTGGAAGAAAGGGTTTAAGAACAAATAACACATAGCAAAATGTGAATAGGGATGATAGTGTCCTACAGAGCCTCCATTGTATCTTTTATTCCATTCACAATGATTTGTGTCAGAATGGGACCTATATATTGGGAAACTGAACTCTTCAAGATTTATTGTCTTTAATATTTGATCATAAAGGCTAAAGACTTATTTGGTAATTTCTAATTACCTACTCACTTAGAGCCTGAAATTATGCTAAATCAAGGGCTGCCCTATAAAATTGGAATTACAGTATATTTTGGGTACCAGAATTAGTGTTTTTTCTTGTTACCTTAAAAGTGTTCATTTTTTTCTGATCTGGAAGTAAAGGAGTTTTAACATCAGGAATCATTGTTTTTTTCAGGCATGGAAACAGAGTTCTCTTTAGGAATTTGAGGTTTAAGAGTCTTTTAGCACATGCCCTTAGATTCTGCTAAGCTACTGGCAAATCCATGTGAGAAACAGTTAACCTCATATTGTTCCAAGACTGTAGCCCTAGCCATGTCCAGTCTTTTAGGAAAGAGGTGGTGTTATTCCTGAAGGAATTAAGTGAAATTGATAACTGTTCTAGTGAAAATCCATCACAATTCTAAATGAATGACTCAAAGTTCACAGGACAATTTCCCCATACATAAACATATACACCCACGTAGGGCTCCAAGGATGAAGTCACTGTCCCAGCATCAGAACAGCACCTGGTTTATGTTGAGACATAGTGTCCTTCATCTACAAGTCCCAGAAACTGACCATTGCAGTTATGAAGGAACTGAAGAAGACCCAGATGTTGACTGTGTCCTTGGAACAAAGGAAAACTCTTTCTTTTTTTGTGGTAGTGGGAAATTGAACCAAGGGCCTTGTGCATGTCTTCCAAGTGCTGTATCACTGAGCTGCATCCACAGTCTATTTTCTTTTTAACTTTTTATCTTAAGATGGAGTCTTGCTAAGTTATGTAGGCTGCCTCTGGCCTTGAACTTGCAATCCTCCTGAGCCACTGGGATTCCAGGCATGAGCCACTGCGCCTGGCAGAAAACTCTTTCCTACATAAATTACTCCATTTCTTTATGGGTGTGTTCTAAGACTACAGTATTTCTGAACATAAGATAATGGTTAAAGATGTTAATGGTCCTATAGAGTTACAATAATGGTGTAAAAATCTCTTTGGTTGTATAAGATTAGTATTAAATATGCATATTTGGCAGTTTTAATTATAGGCTCCTTTTTTTTAATAGGCATATCTGTTGTCACTGCATTTGTGGGAACATTTATTTTCATTTTTTATATAGTAACATTTTCATTATTTTATCTGTTTCAGAGTAATACATATTCCAGTTAGTCAAATTTTGTAATAAGTAAAATGGTTGCATATATCGATTTTCAAGTTATAAAAGTCTTCTCCATGCTAGATGCTGAGTTTAAAATTAGAATACTAAAATCAAGATGCAGTCCCTATAGCATTTATATTACATACATAGTTTACCCATTCCTAAGTATAAAGCTTACATATGCTGTAAATAATTGAATATTTTTTATGACTTAGAAGGAATGTTAGGATTATAAATTCCTATAAATCACAAATATCATCATTAATTTTCATTGTAGGGTTATAACAAAAATACTAGTCAATTAAGAGTAATGATTCGTAGAATTTGAATAAAAATTTGCTGTCAAAAATTCTTTATGGAAATAGGAATCATGTAGTTTCATTTTATTTGAATGAATTCTTTTCAAGAATTATTTTCATTCTATTTATAAAAATACTTGATAATTTGAAATTCAATAATTTTGAGTTATGTAGGGAGCTTTCTGAGATTACAATGTTGTGGAAATAATGAGTATTCTATTTGTTCCAATTACACATACTCTGAATTTTTGGCAGTCTTGGCCAACCTTTGTTGACCTTATTAAATAGACAGCTCACTCAAGGAAAAAGTGATCTTTTCCAATGAGGCCTCCCACATTTTATTTCCAGGGATTAGAGGCACAGCCACACACCAAATGATCAGGTTGTTAGATTGGGCTAGTTTATTATCATGCATGCTTGTTAAAACAGACTTCAATTCTAAAAATCTACTTTTGCCCTTTCTCTCTTCATTAGCAATATGTATTCCTAAGACAGATAAAAACATGACTAGTCAAAAACATTTTATGCACCAGCCATACAAAGATGCCAAAGGATAGTATTTCTGTTTTTTTTTTTTTTCATTTTGTTTTGTTTTGAGATGAGGTCTACTTTTGTTGCCCCACCCAGCCTCAAACTCAAGGGCTCAAGCCATCCTGTCACCTCAGCCTCCTGAGTACCTGGGACTGTAGGCCTTTCTACCACACCCAGCTAACTCTTGGTAATGTGGGCTTGAAAGTAGTTGAATTGTAGCTGCTGTGAAGTGAGGCTTAATTGCAGCAGGCCTGGAATTAGCCTGAGCTGTTTTCTCAAATTCCCTCATGGCACTGATCCATGATCAAGGTACAAAATGCATTGATTAGCAGGGTTGCTTCGTTTGTGACCATGGATTCCAAGGGTTTGAGGTCAAATTATCTTAGTTTCTCAGCATTGTTTATTAATGGTGAGGTTAGACCCTGGGAGAGCTCTTCTGTGGAGTCTGGTTATGTAGCAAGAATTTCTAAGTGACCAGTAAAATATCAAACAACCTCAGCTGAGACTCTGTTTTAGGCTTCCCACTTCTGAGCTGTTCTATGCCCACGCGGGTGGTTCCTGAGCTGCGAAAGGTGCATCTGGCTGTGGTCCTTACAGAACAAGTACAGAGGAGCTTACATCTGACTTCTAGGAAATTCTTGCTCAAATGTAGCAGATAATGCATATTCTAATTGTGTTGCTATGTTATATCTTTTTCCAAAAATAATCTGTAGATTCACAAGAATCGGCATTTTGGGTTCTCTGAGTCCTCTGTAGAAGTGAGACTCTGTGACTGCCACTGTCAGTGCAACCTCCAAATAGCATACATGGTAGCAGGAAGTTAATGTAAAACCATTTATCACCATAGGTCAGATCTTCCTGACTTCTCTCAGTGTCTTTACACTAAATGTTCTTCATGCTAGTTTTGAAGGTTTACTTGCCAAAGTAGTAGTTAAATGCTATTGTGTGCTGGTAGCCTTCTGACCACACAATCTAGCTTTTTGGTTGAGGGAGTAACGGGCACTTCAAATCTGGATGCTTTGCTTATGTAGGGATTATAACAGAATATATTTATAATAACCTTTAAAAATATTTTCAGGGTAGCATTGTGTTATTATTGTGGTGAACTGTTTTTAAACAGTTTAAACAGTTTAAACAGTGAACTTATTAAAACAACTAATAAATTCTGTATCAAGTGATCAATACATTCATCAACATATGCTTTTGATTTTATTAGTTAAAAAGAATAATGCAGCAAGAGCCTTGTGACTCAGTTACTGTTAAAATTTTGTTGAGCCTAGAGGAAAAATGACTCAGGAGCAGGCCTGTTATTCAGGTCAGGGATGTCTGAGATTATGCTGGCAGAGGCTGTCATGGTTACAGCCCGTGCTTTGTGCTGACTTTGTCTCAGCGTTGTGTGTTCCCGCTGCAGGAACTTTTAATCCTCCTGGTAAACATGTTCTTTGTCAAGGAGCCAACACCTTGCTATACACTTCCTCTAGTGCCACACACTAAACCCTGCCCCAGAGCCTTGCAAGAAAAAGTATACATTATTTATCAATTGATTTAAGTAATGGTGCTAAGTAAATTGAACATAATATACTGGAATAAGAGAGAAATAGATGAACAGGTAGCAATGTTGCAAAAGCAGAGATCTTATTAACAATTGTATGTTGAATAAATGTTTTTGCACTCAGATATCTGTTTTGGGTAACACTTTAAAACAGTGTTTGTATGTGGTTTGATGAAGTCACTGTATTTCTTTTATTCTGGGAAATTTACCTTTCACCTTCTTGGAGGAGTTAGATGAAATATCAGAAAATGACATCCGGTAGGTAAGATGATGGATGTTTTTCTTGGAATGAGAATTACTCTTAAATGCCAAGATCAACTTGGGCTATAATTATTTCTAATGTTCTTTGTTTTCTTTCTTTGCCAAACTCATTTCCATTGATTTCTTTCCTCACCTTTCTTTTCACGGAAGAAACCTTCCATCTGTAAACCACGTGAGGCTTGCTTTGGGAAACACATTCTTTAGTAGGCAGGTAAATACTCTCCAGGACAGACAAAGAGGATTATTTGCAAATCCAGAATAAATTGGTCCTCCTTACATCTCCGCAACATTCACGAGACAAACTGGCTAGAAGTGATTTTCTCTACCTTTAACTGAGTAACTACAAGGACACACATGCTTATAAACATGTCATAAGTTTACGGCTATAAGCCTACGCCAATTTAAGAATCTAGGACTACACTAATGTTACAAATCTGGATTATAGGTTCTGAAAAAGGGAAATCATAACTTTGTGTAAGAAGAATAAACTAGCACTAAATGAAAACCAAAGACTAAAAGGACTATAATAAGGATAGGCCAGATGAGAATACTGTTAGATTAAAAGCTAAAAGGTATTTACACATTGTTTCTGTTCCCCAAATAACATAAAGGACTATTTGTAACAACAAACAGAGAAATGATTTATAAAAAATACCAATTTTGATTATTATTTTCATTTTCTTTTTTCACTTTTTTGTCTTGACCCTAGATCCTATAGGGTAGGTCAGTCATGCCTTCTAATTGCTATTTGACAGATGGAAAAAATCAAGGTGTCAAAGGTTAAAAGAAGTAAAGAGCAGTTAATGGTATAATTAGGCACTATGTCCCCTCAGTTTCAGCCTAATATATTTCATGGTAAAACACATTGTATTTAAATAAGAACGAAATAGAAGAACAGGTAGCTATGTTACAAAAGCAAGCAACTTAAAGACAGCGTTAGTTATATTTTATTTTCAACACTGTTCATTCTTTGCAGGATGATACTTTGTTCCACATCTTGGATAAAATACCCAATAAGTTTGATTGGATCCATTATTTTATCTGACAAAATAATCCCATTTGTAATGACCTATTTTCTCACCAGAGACATGTATATTTTACATATGCCTGCCCCCAGTTCTTGTTGTCGTTGTTAGGTGCTGTCGAGTCAGTATCCGACTCATAGCGACCCTCTGTACAACAGGGGAAACACTATTGTCAGTGCTTCTCTGCTGTTCATAGGGTTTTCAATGGCAGATTGACTTTTGGGAGGGGGTTGCCAGGTCCTTCTCCCAAGCCTACAGCTTCTGGTGTTCCCAGGCGGTCTCCCATCCAGGTACTAACCAGGCCCAATCCTGCTTAGCTTCGAGATCTGACAGGATAGGATGCCACAGGGCTACAGCTGCAGGCCTGCCCCTAGTTCTTAGTGCTCAAATATTTTTCACAACTGATGAATATAGTAGTTAACTACTAAAAAAAGTTAACTACATGTGAAGCTTGGTGAAATAATCTACAAAGTAGTTACTCTCAAAGAATGTGAACCTGTAGCACTGGGAAACCAAACTCAAAGGAACTAGATAACATTCTTCTGGTAGAATCCTAGTGAGGTACAGTTTACCATCCTCCACTACTTTCCTATCAAAATCCCGAGGAAACACGGAGATTTTCACAGGGGTTATCTATCACATCCAAGGCAGTAGGTGGCAAATACTGTAATCCTCAGTCCTACCATTCCTTCAATACTTGTTTTTGCCTGATAATGGGAACAAATGCATGTGGTAGGGATGTAGAAATTATGAAATTAAGGGGCAGGGGGTGTAGCTCAATGGCAGAGTGCCTAGCATACTACTATGTGCAAGTGGAAGTGATTTTCAGTACTGCAAAACAAAGAAACAAATAAATATTTAGGACATTCTTAAATGAAATTATGTCATTTTCATCCTAGAAAATCAAAAGTAAAACTAGGTCTCCTGAAATACACACTCTTACAAGTTGAGGAAAGAGAATTTAGTTCACTTAATCCAATAAAATGCCTTAGATTGATTCTTATTTTTGTGTCTAGTTGGTCCAAGAAGGAGTAGAGAGTCATAAGAAATGAAATGTTAAAAAAAGATGTTAAGAGATATACTACATTCACTGCCTTTAACTATTTTTATGATGCATTTTCTCCACCTTCAGTTACTCCATCAAAGGATGATGATAGAGTAATATCAGGAACAAGTAGGGGTTCCATTATGTTACAAAGACAACTGACTCACTGGAAAAATTTCTTATTAACTTCTAAAAGTAGTTGAAAGATTTAACTCATGGATTTTTTGGGTTCATAGTTTCTGGAATGATTCAGACTTCAAATATTCTATACTACCTCTAGAGTCTGTGTTCCAAGATATGGTTTGGGAATGTGGTTCTTGTTCTAAAACTCCTCCTAATCTCTAAAACTGAAAAGGCACACATTATCATAGTTCAGCTTGAGCTCAAGTGCTTTGGGAAATGTTAAGCATATATAGTTTTACTGAGCCAGCAGAGCTGCCTTTATTAGGGAACTTCTACTTAGTTCAAATGAGCAAGAAGAAAAACATGTAAAATCTGAAAAACATATGACGTAAATATGAATAGGAGTATACATATACCTATATACATGTACACACATGTTCCTTGGCTGAAAAGTCAAAAAGGCTTTGTTCACTTATTGTGTGCCTGTTGCACTGACAGCAAAGTTACGTAATTGCTTTTTTCCAGCACATTGTTCTTACGTACTTGTGGAATAAGTGAGAAGTAAGTAGCACAAAGATTGTAGTTCAAAGAAAAATTAGCCTCATATTCTCCATATTGTTTTTAACCATATATCTGTGATCTTTTACTGGAAAATGCCTATGCCTCCCTGAACCCTCGTCAATCATTTAAGGAATGCTTGTCCAAAATGAATAGTACAAGTTTGATTTAGCTGAAACTTCCCTAATTCCACTCCATCCCCATCTTCAAGACTGAAGATGCCAAGACAAGAATATTTAAGATGTTTTCCAGATTTACACAGGCATCATGACCTTGTGTCTGTGTCCAAAACTGGCAGACTGCCAACAATCAATCTTTGGAACATCCCATGCCAGACTACTGGACAGACGCCTAGAAGTCCATTGTTGTTGTTAGGTGCCGTCCAGTCGGTATCCGACTCAGCGACCCTCATAGGGTTTTCAATGGCTGACTGTTTTGGGATTGGCTTGGGAGTGGATTGCCAGGTCCTTCTCCCATTTTTGCGGTGCTGGGAATTGAACTCAGGACCTCAGAGACTGCAACGCAGCGCTCCAAGTCCATAGTCATTAGTTATTCCTAACCTAAATCCCTCCCAGTCCCCTCTTGCCTGAAGATAAGAGTGTGAAACACACGCTGAGTAAGGATGGTCTTTCCCCATCCTAGTCTACTTTCTTTGTGGTTTTGCTAGCTTACCAAACAAATCTCTTTCCTCATCCCAACAACTTGTCCTCTCTTCATTCAGTCCTTTGGATTGGTGAGTAAACATACTTGGGCTTGGTAACTTCCTCATGTCCATAGATGAAATACTGACTATCTGTAAGTATTTCTTACAGAAATGGTGACTATCTGTAAGTTCACCCCACTCACCTTCTCCAAGTTGGAACAGCACCTTTCTCAAAGGGCTTCTAATTAGAGTCATTTGAAAAATATTTAGCCTTTTAATCTAGAAATGATAAAGGAAGACAATGATCACTAACTCCATTTTGTTCCCCTCTGACTCTATTTCTACCTCTTAACTTTTTCCTTTTGAGTCACTTTCTCTTGAATTTTCTCTTGGATTCCTGGAAAGACAGAACCAATTGATAGACATCATTATGACAAGGGACTGAAACTACTTGCAAGCAACAGGAAGCTTTGCAGAACAGATCACCCCCAAATGCAGGTGATTATCTGTGTTGGTACCGGCTGCACTCTGAAGCAGTAATAATCGTCTCCTGGGAACCAGACTACTCTCCCCAAGTGATGACAGTGATAACAGCTTCTTGGGACCACCTCAGAGAACCAGATCTGAGGTAATGACCAACCAGGCCTCGCTCTGACCCAATTCTCCCTCTATGTAAACCTAAAGTTTGTGTCATTGCTCCAAAGATGGACTTGGGGTGGTTGAGCCCCTTTATCTGTTCTTCCTAACATATGGCCATATTGATTAAGTCTTTTCTCTGCTGTTCACCACTACTCCACTCTTTAATGGTCATGTTGGAATGGGAGGCTGAGCCTGGGACTTCAGGAGCCATACCTTTTCCCCTAAGCTGTGGCCCCTCTGGTAACAGGAAAGGAATTAAAAAGAAAATAAAACTTTCTTCATTTTTTTTTACCAATTTTTCATTTCTATTTGGAATCTTTCCTCTACCTCTTCACCACCACCCCCATTGAAAATTTAAATTATAGTCCCTGCATGTTTTATGCTATGACGTTTCTATCTTTTCTTCTATAAAGTTTTCTCTTCCATACACATCTTCTTTAAAATGCCCCTGTCTCCTCTTGGTAGGTTTTCCTTCCTAAACTAAACTAAAAAAATAAAAATAAAAATATATATACTTTTGCTTGTTGTTAGGTGCCATCAAGTCGATGTCCAACTCATAGAGACCCTATGTACAACAGATGAAACAGTATTGTCAGTGCTTCCCTGCTATTCATAGGGTTTTCAATGGCTGATTGTTTTTTGGGAGTGGGTTGTTGTGTCCTTCTCCCAAGCCGACAGCACCTGGTGTTCCCAGGTGGCCTCCCCTCCAAGTACTAACCAGGTCACATCTTGCTTTGTTCCCAAGATCTGACGGGATCTGAAGCCACAGTGGTATGGCTGCCGGCATATTTTTGCTTAAGTGGTGATTATTCCTTTATTTCTGAATTAGAAGTCAGTTGCATTATAGCTTTTTAGCTCTAGTCACATAATATAATACAAAGCATTCCACAATGTTTCTCAATTTGCTCTATCCCTTTGAATTTTAAGGGATTTTACTTAATCTTCTCTCTTCTGGCTTTTGTACTGACTGCATTTACAGCAGCCAAAGATTTCAAACCAAAAATCAAAATTCATAGTCTGACAATTAGGCAAACTATTTGAAACCATGCCTGCAGCTGTAGCCCTGGGGCATCCGATCCAGATCTCAAAGCTAAGCAGGGTCAGGCCTGCTTAGTACCTGGATGGGAGACTGCCTGGGAACACCAGAAGCTGTAGGCTTGGGAGAAGGACCTGGCAACCCCCTCCCAAAAATCAATCTGCCATTGAAAACACTATGAACAGCAGAGAAGCACTGACAATAGTGTTTCCCCTGTTGTACAGAGGGTCGCTATGAGTTGGATACTGACTTGACGGCACCTAACAACAACAACAACAACAACAACATTTGAAACCACAGATGTCCATGAGGCATGTGGGGTCCACCTCCCCCATATTTCACTCTCTCCCTTTGCCTTATATCCTTTTCCCTACTT
This sequence comes from Pedetes capensis, assembly GCA_007922755.1. NCBI lineage: Eukaryota > Metazoa > Chordata > Mammalia > Rodentia > Pedetidae > Pedetes > Pedetes capensis. Next base: position 146,104 of record VMDO01002362.1, read on the forward strand.
GAGAGGCTAGATAATCTAGTCATGGGGAAATACAAGTAAGACTTTTAAATGCTTGACATACTGTTTTGCTGCATGTCATTTGGCAGGAATATCTTTGGTAGTAGACAGGGTGGAGAAAAGGTTTGCATTTGTGTTTAAGTGTTGCAGATAAACCTCACAGGCAGAGACACACCCACTTGGAAACAAAAGTCTCCTGGAAGTGGGAGGAAACTGGAGGTGCTCTCCTCTTGGGTATGTAGGAGTCAGCTATTAGCCATCCAAGTTGTGCAGGAGTGCATTCACTGTGCACTGGAGAGATCAGAAACAAGTTCAGAGCGGTCTTTGCCTGTAAGTATCCATTTGTGTCTAAGCCGCGAATTTCTCAACTGCTCAGGACTGCAAAGCTTGAGGAATAAATCTTTCAGGCATGTAAGAAATGACCCAAGAGAGGAGACAGAAATCAGGCTGCTCTTAAAATGTGGTGTAATTCCCTATTTATTTATTTGTGTTTAAAATGGGGAAAATAATCCAAACATCTGCTGTAAGTTGCTTCAGGAAGGTTTTATTGGCTGTTGGCTTTGCAGGTGATCATACCAGGGACGGTGGAGAATGATGAGCTGCCTGTGGAAGCTGACCATGTAACACCGGTGGGTGAGGGTGTGTTCCAGCCCCTTCTCTGTGCATACTGGCTTCTCTTGCTGAATACTGGTTGGCCAGCAGTTTAATTTCTTAGAATCTCAGCATCAGGGGGACCTCTCTAGAGACCAACTGACCTCGCATCGAGAATTGTATCATCCAGACCCTGGCAGGCTTTGCAGACTGCTTGTTTCAACAGCTCTTAGGAAGCAAGAGCCTCTATTTCTTCAGTATCTGTGTGTGTTTGCTTTTACCTACTGAGGACCCAGGCGGGCGAGGCCCCAGCTCCCGAGGATCTTGAACAGCTTGAATTCTGAGGTTATTCCTCCTGCCTCTAAAGTACATTACACAGGTAACAAGGAGCACAGAAACGGGGGCAGGGAGGGGGAAAGAATCAAGAGAAAGGCTAAAATTTTCAATATTAAAAAATACCTGTTTTAGTGGGTGGAGTAGAGACCATTGAGTTCACTTAAGAGTGTTGTAATTGTTGGGCAGGCAACACCTTTGCTACACGAAATAATATGTTTTTCTTTCTGGCCTGGGCAAGAAGGGATCACTATGCAAGTATCTGGGGCATGGAAGGAATGTCTTCATAGGCCATTTTGTTTGGCTCTGATTCACCCCAACCCTCCAGTGTAGCAGAAAGGAGAAAACATCACAGCTCTAGGTGTGGCTGGCCTCTGACCATTACTGTGAATCCCCAAGAGTGACCCAGTCCCTTCCCAACTACATACTACCCTTCTGACTCAGCTAAATCATTTTGCACATGTCTAGGCATCCTGAAGGCAGCTGTGGAGAAGGAGGCGTGATGAGGCGGGCAGAGGATGAAGAGAAGGGAACAGGGATGCAGGCAAAAGGAGACTTAGAGATGAAGTAGGAGGCGCTCCGTGAGCCTAGAGAACTGGCTGGCCCCTTTGTGAGTGCCATGCCTGCCTCCGTGGCCCACAGTAAGGGCTCCCGGTTTTCCGAGGCATGGGAGTATTTCCACCTGGCCCCTGCTCGTGCAGGGCTCCACCCCCACCAATATGCCACCTGCCGCCTGTGTGGCAGACAGGTGAGCCGCGGCGCAGGGGTCAACGTGGGCACCACCGCCCTGTGGAAGCATCTGAAAAACATGCACAGAAAGGAGCTGGAGAAGAGCGGTTATGGCCAGGCCGGGCAGCGCCAGGACCCAGGGCTCCCAGGGCCTCAGCTCCCCGTGGGCCTGGAGGGCGACTGGGGCAGGCTGCTGGAGCAGGCGGGAGTCCTGGCCCTGTGGGCCAGCCAGAGGGAGATGGAGGTGCTGGGGAGGGAGAGGGCGGTGGAATGGCGGGAGAGGGCTGTGGAAACGGGGGAGCGCGCCCTGGAGGAGGTGGAGAGGGCCATCCTGGAGATGAAGTGGAAGGTGAGGGCGGAGAAGGAGGCAAGCCAGCATCTGGAGAAAGACCTGCCAGCACCAGCTGCTGCACAATCCCTTCCACTTTGTTTAAACTGTGCTTCTGGCAGTCTATTCCAAAAAACGCCAACGCTCCTCATTTCAGTTCCAGCTCAAAGCATAGTAGGTTAGTTGCATTTTTGCTTTTAACAGAAAGAAAAAAATAGTGTGAGTTAATCTCTGCAGGTCTGAAATCACCAAATGCTTATTTACAGGGCTCCTAGTGTTTGTTGACTCTTGGCCAAAGTTTCAAAATGTGCTAGCTAAAGATACAGGTTGTTTTGCCACCACAGAAAGTTCTGCTGAATGGGTTCAAGGCAGAATGTACTGGCTGTCAGCATTGTGAGCACTTGGTTTCGATTACTGGAAGGTTTTGATGGTTGAGACAGGGCAGGGAGCAGGGAAAGTACCCACGTGACCAGCTCAGTCTCAGAGACCCCGGCATGAACAGAACTGGGCCTTCCTAGGACTCTGGTATTTTCACATGTACTGGGGGTAATCTGAGAGCTGAGACCTGGATACAAAATTTATTCTGTGTGATCCCAGAGTGGAAGGCCAAACAGGCTGCACTCCAAGTAATGCCCTCTTTCCCCTATGGTTACACCGTTTTACTCTCTGTTTAGATTAAAGCTGTTTCATCAGTATAACCTGTCTGTGTCCTGTCAGTTTTTCAACAATCTAACACTTAAACTAATTCAGGTATAATTGTTGTTGTTAGGTGCCGTAGAGTTGGTATCCTACTCATAGCGACCTTATATACAACAGGCAAAACACTATTGTCATGCTTTTCTACTATTCATAGAGTTTTCAATGGCTGATTTTTGGGGGGAGTGGGTTGCTGGGTCCTTCTCCCAAGCCTGCAGCACCTGGTGTTCCCAGGGGATCTCCTATCCAAGTACTAACCAGGCCTGACACTGCTTAGCTTCTGGGATCTGATGGGATTTGATACCACAGTGGTACAGCTGCAGGCAACATTAAGAATAAAGAATTTAAAAATGTACTGACAAAATTTAAAAAATTTAATCCATATTAAGGTCTGTTAAGGGAGGAATTAGATAATAACAGGTGAAAGAAACTCAGAAAGAAAAATAAGATGAGAGGCAACAATAAGTAAGAAGAAGGAACAGGGATAAGAGAGAAAGGAAGAAAGAAAAGAAAGAAGAAAGAAAGAAAAGATAGAAGAAAAAAGAAAGGAGAAAAAGAAAGGAAAGAAGAAAGGAGGGAGAAAGACAGGAAAGAAGGAAGGAAAGAAAGAAAGGAAAGGAAAGAAAAAGGAAAGAAAGAAGAGAGAAAGATGAGAAAGAAAGGTTGCTTTAGGAAAAAAATCACCACAGAAAAAGAAAAGATCATGGTTATCTGAGTGAGTGAAACACAGAGAGAATATTGTCTTAGGTCCTGAGGTCAATTTTAATGAGTCAAGTTGGTTTTGTTTTATACCCACAGACCTGTCATTGATTTAAGAAGTAGGTTTTAGATTTTACTTTTGCCTCTAAAATGCTGTCTGGCAACCCATTGTTCTCTGATTTTTTTTAACAGGTTCATCTTTAAATATTCGGAGATGCTTTGAAAAAATGGCACGTAACAATCCATATGAAAAGAAAAAATTCCTAGTTTTCTAGTGATATGCCGAAAATATTAACTTAGGAATAGAACCAAATTGTACTGCATTCTACTCTGGCCTTCGTGCTGGAGTTGACTTTACCTTGAGAAGGTTACTCTAAAACCTTTCCTTCCTTCCTTCCTTCCTTCCTTCCTCCCTTCCTCCCTCCTTTCCTCCCTTCCTTCCTTCCTGTCTTTCTCTCCTGAGTTAGGAGTGGCAGTGGAGTGGGACAGAGCTGGGGGAAAAAGAGGAAATGAGGACAGTGTCCCCTTATCTCAGGGATCACCCACATCCTCTATGGGCACCAACATTCCTAAAAGCTGATGAGAATCTGGTGTAAAATGGCATCTTGCCTCCTCTGGTCCCCACTTATATGGCCCACTCTTAATGTTTCTTAGACTTGTCAGTCATTTTAAGGGCCAGACCTGTCTTCCCTGTGAGCTGTTTGTAGAATGAACAAAAGTCTAATCAACAGATTTGAAAAAATAAGGCTACCCTGTAGTCCTATACTGCTCTTTTATTTCCCCATAGAAAATTGCTTGCTATTAATGATTTCACTTCCCATGTGGTGTCCTCACAGGTGTATGGTGGCCCTTTTAGGACCCTCTCCATCCATCTATACTGAAAGCCCAGTTGCACATCAATGCAAATGATGATGGCTGACGGAGTTATATGCCTAGACATTAGAGTCAGAGCCTTTTAGTGTCACAGAAGATACCTGACAAAACATCTGTTACACCTAATCTCTCTCTGTCTCTGTCTCTCTCTGTCTATCTCTTTCTCCTAATCCACATGTATTGGGAATGGGGCTTTAAAAAGTGAAGGAATCCACAGGGGTACAATCATTGTAAAACCAAAGCCAAATAAGCACAAAAGCTGAATTCTGCAAAAGCTACTGGAGCTCTCCTGCTAGTCTGATGGTAATCACAGCATTGAATTCAGGTTATGGTATCTGGATTACATGGTTCTAGTTATTGTAGATACTCTTCCTCTTTAGGCATCCATAACCTCAAACTGCCTTTGCTTCCAGTGTTTCATGTTAGGTAGTTTCTATAGATATTTTTTCCTAAATTTTGTCAAACATGATGAAAGTGGGGAATGACAAAGACAGGGTCCATGGAGATGACTGGGTTAACATATAAACACAAGTGCAAATAGAGATCCATGTGGCTTTGGAGAGCCTGACCTGTAGAATAAACTCAAGATTTTATGCTGCTCTATCAGCAGCCATGGGCTGTGGGGCTCTTTGACCCAGCATCTTTTGATGCAATGCAAAAATCTGCTACATGGAGGGGCCATTATATCTGGATTGAACATGCTCTTCTCAGCCACAGGAGTGAAGCGCATGCTGTGTGGGAGCCCTGGTGATGTCTTGTACTCAGGAATGCACAGGAATATATCTTACATGTAGGACACTTTCCTTGGATGGTGCCAGCATATCCAAGCGGCTTCATTGTTAGAGTAATTTGGGGTCTTACCTATTTTACAGAAAAACAAAATTAGTCATAAATTTTGTAAATTTAGCCACTAACACTGGAACACAGCTTACAACTGACCAAGTCCCCACCTCAGTCTGACACGGAGGGCTGTTGGAGTTTCCAATACATGTATGTTGACTTCAATCATTTCTAGGGAATGATTGCCGAACACTTGTTGTTGCCAAATGGTAGGTGTTTTGCAAACATTCTCACATTTGATCCTTCCATTGCCCCTGGGAGGTTGGAATCATTACCCCTGTTCACTGCTGAGGAAGATAGGGAGCTGAGGCTCCAGGGGTCTGAGCTATTAAGTGATGGAGGAAAATCCAAACCTAGTTCTCTGAGATTCCACAGTCTGTGATATGCTGTTTTCATTATCCCACTCCATCTCCTAGAATGGGTCACATAGGGGATTTATGAATGTATGTGCAGAGGCAGGCATGGATGATAGTGGGAGAATGATAAATAGTGGGTAGGAAAAAAAATTCCTGAGACATTTACTATGTCCCATATACTCCAAAACTGTGCATAAATTAAATTCTCCTAAAAACCCCATGAAGTGCTTATTATTATCCCAGTTTTAGAGATTACTAAACTGAGGCTTGTCTGCAGCCATAGCAGCATGGAGTCCAATCCCATCAGATCTCAGAAGCTAAGTACGGTTGGGCCTGGTTAGTACTTGGATGGGAGACCGCCTAGGAATACTAGATCCTGTAGGCTTGGGAGAAGGACCTGACGCTGCACTCCCAAAAATCAATCCACCAGCTAATGAATAGCAGCCAATGAATAGCGGAGAGGCACTGACAATATTGTTTCACCTATTATATGTTGGGTCGCTATGAATAGGATACTGACTCCAGGGGACCTAACAACAACAGATTGAAGCTCCTGGTGTAGATAGAAGGGCACGAACAAGCTCTAGCCTTTATTTGAATACTTAAGACAGCCTGCAGAGCTAACCTGTCTCATTGGAATAGTAACACCAACAAGTAAACAAGCCCTGGCCTTTATCTGAATATCTAAGACAGCCTGTAGAGCTAACCTGTCTCATTGGAATAGTAACACCCATATGAGATATTTTGCAAACAAAATGCCTCACAAATGGTGTTTATCTGCTCCAAGTTACAGGGTAGCCATACATGCTAAGATTAGATATTCATTACAGATTCGCTCTGACAAATGTTGCAGGGCTCTCTTACTTACTTTGTACTTTGTATACTTTGAAGATAAGCTTTACATTTGCATGGCTTATGCAGATAGCTCTGTCTCACTTTGTACTCTGAGGGTAAACTTTACATCTACATGATTTATGTAAGAAAACCCAATAAAGAGCACAGAGCCCAATGGGGAAGTGCTCAACTTTTCATGCTGCAAGGTTGAGACCTCTGCCTGAAAATATTTCATCTGAACAAGTTTGTTCGATTCCAGGGTGCTGAACCAACTACAACCAACTACATCGTGGAACTTAACTTCTTGGTGAAGATATATAAATAGTAAGTGGTTGGATTAGGATTTGATATTAGGGTTATCCGACCCTGGGGCATGATTTTTTCAACATTCCATCCTCCCTATAGGCGGGCATACTATAAGTGCACCTCAGCTCTGTCATTTATTAATGATTTAAATATTTGCTTAAGCTTTTGGGGCCCCAATTTCTAAACTGTAAAATAACAGATGTTCCTCCTTTTCAGAGGCTTATTGAAAGGAACACGTGTTAAAAGTATGTGAAAGGGCTTTGAAGAGTTAATAAGTTATGAATGATATAGCAGCAATCATAAGAATATTACAGCGAGGAGTTAGCAATGTTTGGCAAGATCTTAAAGCATCCATAGACAAGCTGTGTCCTGTAGCTTGTTATGTGGAATTGAAGAGAGATTATTCACTTACTCCCCAAGAAAGAAGTTCGCTGGTTTTCCTAGTTAACACCTGAGACTAGCAAGGATACACAAGAGGAAAATGTTATGGCATGTGACATATAAGGCAAAGGATTTTTTGTTTTTGTTTTTGTTTTAGAGCTAGGGTTCTTGGATCTAGTTTATGCTTTTATCTCTAGATTGAGCTTGTATTACATGTAAATATTGGCACCAAGCATCTATGAGATCCTTACAAGAAACAAAAACACTTACCAAAAGATGTATCATTAGATTAGTTGTTTTATTAAACTGTTGAAATGAAGTTCAACAGAAACAGAACAAAAATGATTAAATTGGGCAGGTGCTGTGGCACACGCTTGTAATCCCAGCAATTTGGGAGGCTGAGGCAGGAGGATCAAAAGTTACCCTTGAAGGGGCTTGTGCAACATGGCAAGACTGTTTCAAGATAAAAATAAAAAAGAAGCTAGGGGTTCAGCACTTGCCTAGCATGTGCAAGGCTCTGGGTTCAACCCTAAGTACTATCAAAAATTTAAATCTTTTTTATATACTGAGGATTATAATAGCAATTAAAAGACACTGATACTTGGATAAGGTATGTATACAATCATGTAAAACTATCCTACGGAGTCTGAGTCATGATTTGAATGCCACTGTCAAATTAAATGACTGATATTCAGCAGGATCAAAAATCATGTTATTTAACATTCTTAGGGTGAGAAGTAAGTAGAATATAATTCTATTTCACCCCTTGTAACAGGAAATGTTTGGGAATTAATGATGTTATTTACTTTACCTAGGGTTTTGAAAAGCTTGTATGAAGTGATAAGGCCACAAGACAGCTAATTAAAGCAGGTCATAGTAATAATAATAAAAACAACAATTATGTTTACTGAGTATTTAATATATGTCACACACTATACTAAGAATTGTTCATGCATTAGTTTCATTCTCAAAGCAACAACAATGAGCAGAGACTATTATTACTTCATATGAATGCAGAAACTGACTATGATGATGTGAAGTAATTTCCCGAAGGTTACAGCCAGCAAGAGGAGGAGGTTGGAAGTTGAGCCTTGGTCCCAGGTACAGGTGGATGGGAGCTACCCTGAGAAATGGAAGTCAAACAGCCCTATTCTAATTTCCTTTTTCTCCTACCTTTTGTCTTATAGCCAAAGAAATAGCTGGGGTTCTGAAGAAGTAAAGAAGGGCACATTTCTTCTTGTCACTTTGAAATAAAAGCAATGGGAAAGCTTGTATGGGAAATGGATTACAACAGATTTAATGTCAGCTGAACAAAATCCTCATCCTTACACTAGGATTCCAACTGCTTTCTGTCCTACTTTTCCCTCAGTTTTTATTATAGAGAAGTTTAAACAATTGGGACTATTTCCCCAGGAAATGTAAGGATTAAAGATGCAGATCACATCTTCTGATAGCACTAAGTCAAGGTAAGGATTCCTATTTGGTTTCTAGAATCAGTTCAGCTTCCCTTTATCCCCAACAGCAGTTCACTGGCAAAGGGCCAAGGAATAAGGTCCTTGGAGGGAACATTCCTGGCAGCTATGCAGCCTGACACACCTTGGCATGTAAGCCTCTGGATTTTCAAAGGTTTTAATATGACTCACTTCTTCCAAGACATCCATGGCCTTATTTTCCACAATCATCTGGTTTTCTGGCTTAGCTTAAAGGTAAATAAAAGAGTTAGTGTCACTGAAAGAAATCCTACCTGGCCACTAGTATGTGTGGTTTGTGAGAAAGATTCATTATTCAGAAAGTATGCTATATGCCTAGGAAACAAAAGTGGACAAATCATTTTCCACTGTCCTCAGAAAGTTAATATTTTCATGGTAAATGCAGATAAATAAACTAGAAGTTATAATGCACTGAGATAAGTATTGTTGAGGACATTTAGGATTTGAAGAAAACTAAAGAGCTTCTAACCTAACCTTGGAGGGTAAGAGGCTTTGCAAGAAGTGACATGTTGATAACTGAGTGATACTCATGAATCAAATGAAACTGACTCAATCGTACACATTTAATTCCTTCTTTTCCAGACTCCCTTCCCAACTCCTCTTCTCCTGTTTCCCATGATGACCTTTCAAATAAATTAACTTAACTCAAATTCTTGTCTCAACATTTTGTTTCAGGGTGAACCAAACCAAGACGTAAACTGTGAAACTCTAGGAGGAAGGGCCTTTCTGACATCTATTAGCAAATACCAGGAGAATGAAGGGTCTACAAGAGAGAACAATTACTAAAAGTTGTGGTGATTGAGAGAGATGGATTTTCTTTGAGGCCCAGGACAATTGAATTCACAGCTTGAGAGTGGGGAGGAGCAAATTTATGATGGAAGGTGACTCTCAGACAAGGACAGTAAAGTCATAGCAGACCAATGAAGCAGATGCAGGAAGCCACAGAGGAATTGGGCCTCCTCTGGTCCTTTGTCTGCTGAGAATGAAAAACCAGGCATCAATGTATTTCTTAGGAAGAAAAAACAATACGTGGTAAATGAGCTGGTGATACACTTGGGTATTTATTTCAAGTTATTCATATATTGTTTTTGACATATTCAATATGGAAATTACTAATGGATGCAAAGTAGGTTCTTTTTTCTTTCTTCTCTCCTTTCTTTCTTTCTTTCTTTCTTTCTTTCTTTCTTTTTCTTCCTTCTTTTTTTTTGACAGGGTCTTGGTATATAGTCCAAGCTGGCCTCAAACTTGCAATCTTCCTGTCTCAGACTCCCATGTGCTGGGATTACAGGCCGGCACCATGATTCTCAGCAACAAAATCATCTCTTAAAATATATTTATTACAACTCTGTGCTAGGGCCCCTATAATATGCATTCAAGTGATACCCACAAATAGGCCAAAGGCTTGATGACTCTGTCCAAACACAACCTACCCAGTCTGTTTTCTACACAAAAAAAGCCATTAGGTTGGGGAACTATAATTCTGTGAACAAGCAGGCACAACCCCATATTTCTAAGCATTCACTGAAAGGACTTCAAAGCAGCAAGAGAAAGGTAGAGATGGAGCAATGTACAACCAGCTAGGTGCTAAGTTGTTAGGTGCGGTGGAGTCAGGTAAGAGTGAGGCATAAAGGAGTAAAAACCATTTGAGACCAACACGAAAACACTGTAATGCAGCAGAGAGACACAGTCATGGTTTACACGTGGATAAAGCACTTAGATCACATGATGGCACAAAAATATTTTAGTTAAATGGGGACAGAGCTTGCCTAACTTAATATTAGTATTTCTTTCCACATCTGGGATGGCTGCCCTCCTTGCTTTGCTGAGGCAGTTGCCTGTTTGTGCTAACACAGTCACACCCTGGTACTGAACAAATGGTGCTACTGATAAAATAAAAGAGAGGAGTGGTCTGTTCCAATCCTTTATGGGACACAGGCCTCCTAAGGAACCTGAGGGTAAAAGGTAACTGTTACCTAGCCCATCCCTGAGGACATATGGAAAGAGAGAGGAAAAGGAAGAGAAGGGAAGGTTGGGGAGAGAAGAAAGAAAAGGAAAGGGAGGAAGAGAACTAGAGAGAGAGAGACAGAGAGAGAGAGAGAGAGAGAGAGAGAGAGAGACGGGAAGAGAGAGAGAGAGAGAGGTAGCACGAGCAAGGCTGATAGACAGACAGACATAGAAGGAAGCTGTAAGCATAAAACATCACACAAATAAATCTTGGTTTAGCTACTCTCATCCTTACAAATTATTTTATGTTTTCTTCAAAATAGTGCATTTTGCAATCTTCAGTAATAATACAGTAGGATCCTAAATAAAAGCAAAATATTTGCCTATTCTGTCATTCAGTGAACTGAAGAACAATCCAGCAGCCCCTGCCCTTAGATTTTATGAAGTTATTTTCTCTTTGTTTACTTCATTGTCAAAAGCAATGCTCATCCACATCATTGCTTTTCTTTTCACCTCCCTTTAAAATTGGCTTGTTAAAAACCACAGGTCATGGTCACAAAAATGAAAAAATATCTGAAGCTCAGGGCTTCTGTTTATTGATATTTCCTTGCACCATGGGACAAAATAGAATGTTCATATTTTTCTCTTGTAATTGGACCCTACAGAGTCTCTGCATGCCCAAGCAGGTTGCAGTGGCTGTCACAGATCAGCTCCTCTCTCCTGGGTATCAAGGTCAGAGAGGCATCACAGCAAGCTCCTTTTCTAGAAGGGCTGGACAGTCTCTCACCCCAGCTGGGGGTGAGGGAGACTCCTACAGAGCTTCTCTGGGGCTGTGTTTATCACCTTTTTCTCATGTTGGCCTTATTGCACCTTGCTCCAGCAAGCAACTAAGATAATTAGACAACCAAGCAATTAGACTTTGAAGTTATAATGACAGGGATTTCCAGTGTCCTTAGGAAACATTGTTGTTGTTGCTGTTGTTAGGTGCTGTCTAGTGGGTATCCAACTCATAGCGACCCTGTGTACAACAGGGGAACTGTTGTACAACCATTGTCAGTGCTTCTCTGCTGTTCATAGGGTTTTCAATGGCAGATTGATGTTTGGGAGGGGGTTGCCAGGTCCTTCTCCCAAGCCTACAGCTTCTGGTGTTCCCAGGCGGTCTCCCATCCAGGCACTAACCAGGCCCAACCCTGCTTAGCTTCCAAGATCTGACGGGATCGGATGCCACAGGGCTATAGCTGCAGGCTAGGAAACATTAAGATTGTGAATAAGGTAGTGGGCACTAGGAAACTGACTCATTCAGCTTTCTGCATTATTTTATTAACTGATAATTATTCTTTAACCTTCTGCCCTTGTCCCCACCCCCAAAAGAATAATAACAATCAAGGCAAAAAGGTCTGCAGAATAGTTGAATAATTACCTCTTGTGTGGGTGTTCTCCTGTGTTAAAAAACAAAAAAAAGTTTTGGCTTGAGGGAAGAGCAAGGGAAGAACATTGAGAGAGGGGTGGCAGGGATCCAGAGAGCCAAGACCCTAATTGAAAACCTTGACCATGGTAGAGCTCCATAGCCTTTTGCCAGCCCTGACCATAAGATGGCAAGAGAACTTCCAGCCATCATCATGGACTTGGACTGGAGAGAGGCGGAATCCACAGTCTGCACCTAGCTTGACTCTATCTGTAAATGATGTGGAATTGCAGATCTGGTGATCTTGGGTGAAAAAGAGCTTCCTGGGTCCCATTAGCCTCCTGGTGAGAAAAATACCAAGCTGCTATTGAACTCTCAGCTGTGCCAGCTCTGAACTGGGTGTTTCAAAAGCATTGTATAATTTGTTTCTTGTAAAACAGAGAGGAAGAATGAAGAATTAAAGTGAAGCCATACATAGTATGTTACTAGGGAAAGTATCATTACATTAGACTTTTGCTTAAAAACCACTCACCCTCTCCTGATATGAGTAGAACTTTGCTGTTCTGACTGGAACTTCCCTTTCACCACCTTCCATAAACTGCTGGGTGGGGGTTGGTGGGGTGAGAAGAGAGAGTGAATACCAGATCCTAATTCTCACTTAGCTTAGCTCTGGGGTTTGGCTCAGTTGGGGGAGTACCTCTCTGCATTCTCTGAGGCCCTGGGTTTCAATCCCCAGCATCACAAAAATGGGAGAAGGATGTGACAATCTGTTCCTGTGACAATCCGTTCCTAAAACAATCAGCCATTGAAGACCCTATGAATAGCAGAGAAGCACAGTCATAGTGCTAGGCATGGCACACTGTGGGAGAGTGTGTCATTCTGTTGTATGTAGGGTCACTATAAGTCAGACACGACTTGATGGCACCAAACAGCAACAATTCTCATTTATGATGTTCTGAAATATTAAAGCTAGGATGTGCTGAGGAGATTATATGAATTTTGCTTATTAAGCCATAACATGAACTGGATGATCACAGCCATCTTCTCTTCACAGGATTCCTTTAGAAAAAGTCTGACTTAGCTCCTCTCAGAACTGGGACTCAAATGAGGTAAGGAGGCAAACAGAGCACAGAAGTCAGGAAGGCACACAGTCTTCGGGTCTTGTGACTGAAGGTCTGGCACCTGTGAGTGAGTACTTCCTTATATTTTGTTCCCTGGATCCTCCTTGCCTCTTTTCCTCATCACAACCATGGCTGTAGCCCTTATAACCTTATTTTTGCGCTTATATTAACATCAAAGAGGACTAATGGAGAGTGGACCATAAATGTCAACCTGAATTTTGGAGATCACAGTTTATTTGGAGTACTTGCTTCCTCTATTTTGGATCTTCTCTTAGGTCTGTGAAGAAAAGCCCCTATTTATTTCTCTCCCTAGAATTTCCATGGGCAAAGCTCTTTGTGGTAACATGTTGGTCAGTTTTAGTAAATGTGCTCACTCTTCTCACAAGAGGGAAGGACTCTTGAGGGATACAACAGTAGTTGTTAGGTGCCATCAAGTTGGAATAGACTCATAGCAGCGACCCTATGTACAACAGGTAAAACTCTATTATCAGTGCTTCTCTGCTATTCATAGGGTTTTCAATGGCTGATTATTTTTTGGGAGTGGGTTGCGGGGTTCTTCTCCCAAGCCTACAGCGCCTGATGTTCTCAGGCAGTCTTCCGTCCAAGTACTAACCAGGCCTGACCCTGCTTAGCTTCTGAGATCTGACAGCATCGGCTGCACAGTGGTATGGCTGCAGATGCAAGGGTAGAGGACTGGTTTAATCATTATACCCTAGTAGCATAACTCAGTTTTCTCAACTGAACTGCTTTCAAACCATATAATGTACAAGTTCCTCCTCTAGAGATTCTAATTCAGTTTGTCTGGGCTCAGGAACTAGGCTAGGGCAGTTTTGGAAGGTCTTCAGGGGAGCCAGTGCTGAGATCCACTGGTCTAACTCTAAATAGCAGATTAATTGTTGTGCACTGGGGAAAAGGAAGGAGCTAAAACGGAGAAGGATGTACAGGAACATCTTTGATAGGAGAAAAGTTACAAAATAGTGAAAGCAAATGTCTACGACATGGAATCTTGGTTTAAAAATTGACAGATTCCAGGTGGAAGAAATGGAAACCAAGTCAATAAATGAATTCAAGCGTGGGCAAACTTCTGAGTTTCATTACATAGATAGTTCCATAATATAATTAGAAATTCTTAGGTAAGCCGCAACTCTTCTGCTAAACCTGGCTAGAATCTTGATCAGCCTCACATACACTGGGTTTCCTACAAAGAATCACACGCTGCTGAAGTTGTGCTCCTGAAGCAAAATGCTTATCTTCACACCTTTGTAAAGCAGGTCTTAAGACTGTGCTGCTATCTTCCTAATGAAAGAGAGGACGAAAAGGTCACAGGGAGCGAGTGAGTTTTCCGGAGAGCGAGGTCCCACTGGAGCCCTAAGTACAGGGCAGTTAGGGGAGAAGAAAGTGGAGGCCTTTCCTTCACATCTTTCCTGGAGGTCAGTAGATAAGGTAGCCGGCTCCCCCTGCAGGTGAGTTAGCACAAGATACATCTTCCAACCTCTCGCTTTTGCATGGGGCTGTTTTTGTAAGGGTTTTCCTGTTGAAAATGTTCTTGGTTATTTAGTGTGTGGCTGCCATTTGGAACATTTTCTATCTGTCACATTGTGAAATGAAAGGCAGTCACAAGTTGGAGACTGGTAAGAGATACTGCGTTTGCCTTTATTATGTACCACTGTGGGACTAGCCCCAGCACTATCATAAAAGTACAATAAGCAAACAAACAAACATATAAATAAATGTGAATATCCCAACTTGTCCAAAAGTTGTTTTATTTTGTTTTGCTTTTCCTGCATATTGGACTGTTACATAGGGAGAATTTTTTCCTCATTGGAAAAGATAAAACTCACCTGCAACCTTTCCAGTAACCTACAAAGAAAGAAATTCTCAAAGATTCTAGAGTCTCCAGGTATCAAGGAGATCATGGAAAGAACCTGAATGTGAGAGCCCCCCTTCACAGGGCAAAAGGAGAAGGGGTGGATAAAACTTGCTGTGACAATGAAATGCCTAGAGCCGGGAGAGGGAAAAAAAAAATACCATTATGGTCTGACCAGTATTAAAATTTGTATTCTCGGTAGTAATAGCTTAAATTTATTTAGTACCTACTATTTTCTAGGCACTGTGAAAGGTTCTTTCAAATCTTATCTTCCTTACACTCTTTACAACAATCTGGAATAAATTAATGCTAAGTGACTTGCTCAACAGTCACATAGAGTAGGAAGGTATTTAAGTCATATTCCAGAGGAAGGATGCTCAGATTCAGGGACAAATTAGTCTCAGAGATCATACGTACTATTAAAATCCAAACTATAAAAAGTTAACAAAAGTCCAAACCTTCTGGAACATCTGGCATGAGAAATTTAAAAGAAATCCTGGAAAGCCAGAAGCCTTTATATAAGTTGTAGATTGCAGGGATGGGGCAATTTGCTGGTGGAAGGGAGCCTATTTATGATACATTGATCCATTTTTGTTGATAGGCATTTTGTTGATAGTAGTTATTGTTGTTGTTAGGTGCCATTGAGTTGTGTCTGACCCACAGCAACCGTTATAAGGTTATCAGTGGCTGATTGTTTCAGGATTGCCTCAGGAGTGGATTGCCATGGTCTTCTCCCATTATCAGAATGCATCCTACAATCAATGACATCTTGTTGTTGTTGTTAGGTGCCCTCCAGTTGTGTCCGACTCATAATGACCCTCATAGGGTTTTCAATGGCAGATTGTTTTGGGATTGCCTTGGGAGTGGGTTGCCACGTCCTTCTTCCATTTTTTGCAGTGCTGGGAATCGAACTCAGGACCTCAGAGACTGCAGAGCAGCGCTCTACTGACAGAGCTAAATCCCAGCCCCTAGACACTGCAGAGGAGCACTCTACCAACTGAGCTAAATCCCAGAGCATACCTCAATTCCTATTTGGTCATAATGATTTTAGGTAACCTTGTTTACAGGAAATAAACTGGTAGGGGATCTACGTACACAGCCTTTACTTCTACTTGTTTTCTCCTCTTGTTCTTCAAAGAAAAAAAAGTGCCAACTTAAAAAAATTTAATAAATATTTCTAAAACTTTATGAGTGTCCATCTTGAGGGATCCTTACATTTTAATGGGCAGTTTAGATTTCACTAGTTAATATATATAACACACTTACTCTAGTCAGGACATTTAATTTGTTGTTGTTGTTAGGTGCCGTCAAGTCAGTATTCGACTCATAGCGACCCTGTGTACAACAGGGGAAACACTATTGTCAGTGCTTCTCTGCTGTTCACAAGGTTTTCAATGGCAGATTGATTTTTGGGCGGGGTTGCCAGGTCCTTCTCCCAGCCTACAGCTTCTGGTGTTCCCAGACGGTCTCCCATCCAGGTACTAACCAGGCCCAACCCTGCTTAGCTTCTAAGATCTGAGGGATCGGATGCCACAGGGCTATAGCTGCAGGCAGGACATTTAATAGATGGTCAATAATAAAAGCTCACTGACCCCTAGTTCCATCCATGAAAAATCTATTTCATGAACATTCACTAGGTGACTGGCTAAATTGAGGAAATTTGGAGAGTTATTTCTGTCATTACGTGTTTTTGTCCTCTCCAAAGCTCATGCCAAAACCTAACTCCCAATGCAACAATGTTAAGACATGGTGTCCAAGGGAAGGTATTTGGGTCATGAGGTCTCTGCCCTCATGAATGAGTTATTCCTGCTATTAAAAGGGCTAGTGAAGGGCTGAGGGTATAGCTCAGTGTTAGAGCCCTTGCCTAGACTATGTAGACAGCATTGCAAAAGCAAAGGGTTCAATCACCAATATTGCAGGAAAAGTCAGGAAGCGGGGTGCAGCTTAAGGAAGAGGTTCTCTCTTCCACTCTATTGCCATCCCAAAATGTAACATTCCCCCAATCAGTATGATTCAGTATTCAAGGTGTCATCTTGGAAGTACAGAGAACCAGTCTCCAACTGTGACACCTTAATTTTAAGCTTCCCAGCCTTCAGAACTGTGAGAAGCTAAATTTTTGTTCTTTATAAATTACTTAACCTCAGGTCTTCTGTTACCACAGCACAAAATGGGCTAAAATAGTCATAAAGCTATATATTGCACAGCTTGTTATCCTTCCACTGTCAATCCTTATACACCCACTTTGGGGGACACGATAGCCATTTGGACTCAGAAACCACAGACTGATGAAAATATTCCTTATTTATACTGATAAATATAGTGAGGGCTCATGGTGAACAAGCAGCACTATGACTTTATTTTAAAAAAATCAATATTTGCTCATTGCAGATTTTTTCCTATACTTTAATTTTGCAAAAACGCTATATTAAAATGTTTATCTTGGTTACTGAATTTTTTTGTTGTTGTTCCCTTAAATTTTGCTACACCGTTGAAGGCCTTACCTTACACTAATCCTAGTCCTTAGGTCATACGGCTAGTCAATGGTGAGTCAGAACTTGAAGAGAACAGTTTCCTTCCAAAGTCATGTTGCTAATGACTTTGCTATATACAGTCTCACAGAAAATGGTAGGAAGGTTATCTCTGCCCTGTTTTCTTGTAGTCTATTTGAGATGAACAATTCTCAAGGGAAAAAAAATACAAAAATCAGGATCCTAAGAAGAGAAATAAATGCATAACTAAATTACATATAGATATTTGATAACAAAATTAACATGATGAGGGCTGGGTGGGTCATACTGAAACATGGAAAACTGCTGCTATGTGCTCCTTAAAGGCCTGATGAATGCTAAAATAATTCATTGAGGCTTTTCTATTTTTTGTGTTAGAATCAGAATTTTCAATCCAGAAGAGTTGGTATTATTTGATTTAGTGGTGTAATCTCGCCTTGGGCTGGTCTGAGCTGCCTGGAGCTGGTTCCATGTCAGAGCTGGCTGTGTTGACCACAGTATGTTTGAGGTGCTGAGTATTCAGAGCTCATCCATAGCCGCTGCTAACTATATTGATTGCTACTTCTTTATCTCCAATCTGCTTCCGAGCTTCACATTTCCTCCATTTATTTCCCATCCAGTCAGTGCTGCCAAAGCAGGCTGTTTACAAAACTCCCTATGTCCATTTTCTATCTAGAGCACCAGATCAATATTTTTGTCATCATTACTGGTTGTTATCACTTTGTAGGATGGCAGGCACTCTATTTTGATCACAACGAAGATAATTAGGGTAAGTTGCCAACAGATAAGAGGCTACAGTTTTGTTTTGTGAAATGCAAGCCTTCCCATAAAGTTATTTATAGTCCTGCTTTGTTTTGGCTTAATTATAAGCTAGCACAAATATTAAAGAAGGGCATAATGAAAAGATACATTTGCAGATAAAAATTTAAATATAGATAAACTTCTAGGATCTAGTGTGCCTTCATCATTAATATTGGACTATCTGAATTTCAAATTTTCCTATCCTTTGCTTCATGATTTAGAATACAAAAATTGTGGACTACTTTTTAATCCACTGAATTTGGGAACAAATATTCCCTCAATACTTTCCCCCATGTGCATGACAAACTTGTAGTTATGAGTCCCAAATATAACCTTTTCTAAGAAGCTTTCCTGGGTTCATCCAGTCAGAATCAAACTATTTTCCCCCATATTGCTATTTTTACATTATTTTCTATGATGCCATATGCCTTATTAAAGGCATGGTAGAAAACATATCCAATATAATTTTGTATCTCTGCAGGATCTAACACTCAAAACAGGTTCATATCTGTTTATTGGATTGAATTAAAATTTATACTGTGGGAAATCAGGATGATAGTTTGGAATAAAAACAGAACATTAGAGGGTATATATAAACTCCCAGAATAAGCCTAAAGAAAAGGTAGCCCTTATCCTTTATCTACCAAACCACACACCATCTAAACATACACATTCTATGATTTCTTACACATTGTTACACTGTTTACATATTACATATATTATCAGTTTCCATGGATGAGTTGATTTTTTGTGTAACTTCAGAATCTCATGACAGTTCAATATTAGATACACTGTCTATCTGTACCTGATTCTTGTTTGCTTCAGCCTAGTGGCAACCCAGAAATGTAACTTCCCCAAGTACAAAGGATATGCTCTATTTAACACAGCCTTAGCATGAGATCAGATACACATAGCAAATAGGTTTTTAAACGACATTGAGAGTCTCAATAATAACTTTTCCCATGAGGTTTTGAGTTAGTTAGGTTTTATAAAATTCCACATAGAAGAAAAAATGGCTTTTGTTTCCCAGTGACCTAGATAAGTTCAGTTTGTAAAGTTGTTCTCAGGGTTTAATGAAGAACTTGAGGCAAGAGGGCTTTGCAGCTTCCTGGAGTTATTGAGTTTAGTACAGCAGGTTTTTGCCTTCCTGAGCTCATTTTCGTCATCTCTATTTCTTAACCTTTTTCTCAAAGCCACATTATTTCATGTTTGTAAGAACCATTAGCTTATTGTTATGATTATTATTCTTAGGTTAGCAGGAGATTAAGGATCTAAAATATAGATTAGAGGGAATATTTATGTCCTCTGTGGACATGTAATTGTCACTATATGAAGAGCTACCATTTATTCTCTAATATAAGGACATTAGATGTTTTCATATCAGATGTGCTAAGTCCCACAGCCATCAACAGTTGGGTCACGGATGTAATTCAGAGGAGCAAATAGATTTTGACATTTAAAAAGGGAATGCACAGTAGGAATTTAATCAGCACATTTGCCAACACAATATTCTCCTTGAAAAAATATTTCTTTCAAAAAGATTCCTCAAGCTGTCCATATCATCATGCAGTCTTTAAAATGACAGCTTGAGGTTCTGGTGGGTCCTGAAGATTCACCCTCCCACTTTGTGACCTCATGTGCACTCTCTTTGGCACTCATTTATCCTAAATGTCCTGGCAGGATACAAAGATAGTGTCTATATCACTTTCTAAGTTTCCTTGAAGGACACTACATAAATAAAGAATAAAGAATGCCTTATCAATTATCTAGTCTTTGATACTTAATGAACTGCCACTCATTAGCCAATGGAAGAGCATGAATTTAGCAACCACCAATTTAATATGAAGACAACGAATAGGACTGTGGGGAAGGAGGACAGATGGAAAGAAATCTATTACATTATTTATTCAGTATTTGTTGAGTGCCTATGCTCTAAGCACTGTGTTGGATGCTAGGGACTTTGCGGGTGAGTGAGGCAGCGTTTTTCCTTGGAGAAGCTCAGAGTCATATAAAAGAAACAAACTAGCCAAAGTTTTTCCATTTGCTTAGAAAAATAGGTTGTACACTCAAGAGACAAGTTAGGAGCACTACAGAGCAACTTACTGGCCAGCACAAATCTCTACAGTCAAGCTTTATTAAACTGATCCCATTGATAGTGAATTTGTGGTAATTAGGATGGGAACATGTTGTCTTATTAGTGGGAATATTAATAATATAAGCAAGGTATAAATCCTGCATATCCATTACTGTCAAATTTAGTATAGCAGGTTTTTGTCCTTATGTGATCATCTCTACTTGTTAACCTTTTTCTAACAACCGCATTGTTCATGTTTACCAGGAACAATTGCTCTATAGTAATAATAGTCATAATGCTCAGGAAGCTTTACATGTTTTATCACAGATGACAAGGGACATTGCAGATTTTAGAACAGTATGGGAAAGTTATTTTAAGATATAGTTCCCTTGTCTTCCTTTCCCTCCCTCCCGCCCTCCTCTTCCTCCTCCTCCTCCTCCTTCTTCCTCTCCTCTCTCTCTTTCTCTCTCTCTCTCGCCTTTCTTTTTTTTCTTTCTTCCTCTTTCTAGTACATGGACTGTTGGTCACAGGGCCTTGTGCATGCTAGGCAAGTGCTCTACCACAGAGCTGCACTCCAAACCCTTTTAAATTTTTTATTTTGAGTCAAGGTCTTGCTAAATTGTATAGGCTGCCCCTGGCCTTGAACTCATGGCTCAGCCTCTTTTTTTTATTGGAAATTTTTAATGTACACCTTAATGTGATTCATTCTGACATGCTTTTCATTGTGACATTTCCATATATGCATTTTGTTGTACATTATACATATAAGTTCCCCCTTACTCTCTTATGCACTTCTTCCCCCCCGTCCCATCCCCCCACCAGAGACCTCTCTTCCATTTACTTGTCTTTTTATGGTAATATTTTTCTATATATCCTTGGGTTCCAGTTCTGTTTAAGATAGAAACTTTTTCTGTAGTGAAGTTTCTTTTTACATTGTCAGAACTATTACATGAATTTTCTATCTATAGAATCTATAGATCTATCTATAGATCTATAATCTATAGATTATAATCTATAATAATACCATTCTTAGCTTTTTAACATTATTATTATGATCCAACCTTTGTATAGGATTTTTTCTTTCTTATAATTTTGATTCAGCTCCCACATATGAGTGAGAACATGTGGTATTTCTCTTTCTGAACTTGTGTTTGTTCACTTAAAATAATTTTCTCCAGTTCCATCCATTTTGCTGCAAATGGCATTATTTCATTTGTTTTGACTGCCAAGTAGTATTCCATTGTGTATATGTACCATAGTTTTTTTTATCCACTCTTCTGTTGAAGGGCACTTTGGTTGATTCCATATCCTTCCTATTGTGAAAAGTGCTGCATTGACCATGGAGATGCAGGTGTCTCTGTGGTATGATAACACATCTCCCTTTGGATAAATTCCCAAGAGTGTTATAGCTGGGTCACACGGTAGATCGATTTTTAGTTTTTTAAGATACCTCCATATTGATTTCCACAGTTGTGGGACAAATTTACAGCTTCACCAGCAATGTAAGACTGTTTCTTTTTCTCCGTAACCTCGCTAGCATTTGTTGTTATTTGTTTTTTTGATCTTGGCCATTTTTACTGGTGTAAGGTGAAATCTCAGAGTTGTTTTAATTTGCATTTCCCTAATGGCTAGGGATATTGATGGCTCAGCCTCTTGAGTTTCTGATTATAAGCATGTGTCATGGCATTCAGCTTATATTTTTATTTTCATATTACTGACCACCCAAAAATATCAAGACAGTGAAAAATTATTGGTGGGTTGTACTTTAAGGTCTTCATGCAAGTCCATTAACTTGGATTTGGCATGTCCCCAGATAAATCTTCTTATATGAAAGTCTAGTTTCCAACACATTCTGCAAAAATCTAAGTAATTGTAACATGAATAGTCAATCGTATGAGTCACAATATTTTCTAAACTGTGTCAGCTGCTATATCCATGGGACCTATGAGTTTTTTTAAGAACTTATAAATTCTGCATTTTCATTTTGATGACAATCTAAAAGTTAAAATAATCATACTCTGGAACATCTAAATGAATATCTTGTATTATGATTCTTGAAATCTTGTGGTATCTTTGTTTATTCTCTTGTTGCCGTTTGACTTAACAGTTTTAGAGGTTTACTGTACATATTGGTTAACAGTTGTCTGCTCTTTGGTTGGCTTACATTAAAGTTAAAATGACACAAATTCTTTTGTATTTATTATTATACTCATCTTGAGTTTCCTTACCTCTTATGAGAGAAACTCTGATAATTCCCAATTGAAAGATGCATTAAATCACTACAATGCTCATTTTAAAAATAAGACTTAGATTTAAACAACAAAATGACACATAGGGCAAGATAATGTTTCAGACTAATGATAACAAAGTCAGGCAAGATACACTCATGTTAAGGGACAGACCAAATTAAATTGTGGTTCTCTGTAAAAGTATATCTGTAGAGATGAATTTTGCAACATTTTATGTCGGCAAAAGTGGGAGGATTTAATCCTCACAAAGGTCATGGTATGCATAATAATTAACTAGCCATGAATATGAAGGCAATTAAGCCTGCTTCTCTCATGTACACTTTCTACATATATTGTATCAGCATTAGAGTTTGTGTTTTCCAATCCAAAGCAATACTGTATATTTCCCAGGATTACAGTAATACAGGTTCTAGAAAAAAGGGGCCTACATCTCTACATATGTTGTTTTTAACACAAATATTTGTGAATGTGGGCTTCTGTTGGATGGAGCTCCTCTCCAGGGCACCTTCACGTGTTGTTCTCTCTGTAATTGTGGCTTGGTATGTAGTTTGAAATAGAAACTAACCTTTAGGAGCTTATTTCTGAATTAATCCACCATGTTCACAGCCTGGAGGCTTGTCTCGTTAGAGGAAATCTTAGTGTCTTCTCCTCCCTTCCCCAGCTACCCCCCACCAGCATAATGGCTGCCTCTCATCCAGTATTTCTCTATTATTACTTGTTATTCATTTTGCTTCATTCATATTTAAAGATCATTGCAGCTATTCACTGAAAAGGGCAATGCTTACCACCAACCATGCAAAGGTGAACTCAGACGAAATTCCTGAGGAGATATTTTGAAAGCATGGTATTTCCAGAGTCAGAATTATCTCTATTTCTATTGTATGCCTGCTTCTCCATTCATCCTGTGTAACTGAAATGAAACATATGGTAGAAAATACATGGATCTTTGACTGGCATATAAAGTGCTTTTCATCAAAGGGTTGAAAACAGTTTTGGTGTAGATTATCTATCCTCAGGGTACGCTATGAAGTAGAGAGGCAGAACCCCACTATAGTCCTCATTGTAGAAATGGCAAAACTGAGCCAGGAGAAGCACAGACAGTTGATTATCACTGAGAAGTCACAAACTATCCTAACAGAAGTCAAGTCATAATTTGACATATTCTGTTTGAACCCCAATTGGTTGCATTAGTCTTCAGGTCACATTTCCTCAATTAGATGGGATATAAAACTTTATAACCTAGCTCCTAATTGTCTTTAGAATTTTTAGTAGGCTTTATTTTGTTTTTACATTTATTTATTTATTTATTTATTTATTTATTTATTTATTTATTGCAGTACTGGGGGTTGAACCCAGGGCCACGTGCTTCCTTGCTTTGCAAGTGCTGTACCACTGAGCTGCACTCCCAGCCCATTTTTTAATTTTTTGAGACAGGGTCTTGCTAAATTACACAGACTGCCTCTGGTCTCGAACTTGTGATCCTCCTGCCTCTGCCTCCTAAGTTGCTGGGATTACAGGCGTGCACCACCTCTCCCAGCAGGAGGCTTTATTTTTAGAGCAGTTTTAGGTTCACAGTAAGAGTGAGCAGAAAGTACAGAGATTTCCCATATACACATATCCCTGCTAGTATACACACACCACTTCCCCGGTATCACCATCCCACACTGTGGTGGTGCATTTGTTACAGTCAATTAACTTGTGTGGACACATCATTACCACCTTAAGTCAGTGACCAATGTATAGCAACATGTATCCACTATTATAGTATCATACAGAATTGTTGCACTACCCTCAAAATCCTCCATGTCCTCCTATTCAGTCTTCTTTAACCTCTGGTAATCACTGATCTTTTTACTGTCTTTATATCTAAGTATCTCTTAGAGCTTATAAACATTCTTTTGCCAAAAGAATGATACAGGAAAACATATAAGAAAATTCTGAGGAAGGATTATTATGAATTCTTTTCATTTTAAGGGTATTATAAAATAAATATCTGTTTATAGTCTCTTTTTATGAGAAAGTTATATATACATACTTGTATATTTGCGACTAAGCTATGATAACATCAAATGATAATTTAGAAATGAAAACAACTTTATCCTCCTAATAACCTAAAATATTATATTTTTAAATATCTATACAAACCTTGTTTGTATGCATATATATTCTTAAACTTTGCAATCCCATTTTCTGACTATATAATATATATATATATAATTTTAAGATGTATAGCATGATTCTTGAATTGTTTGTAGTTAAATTTTTTAAAGGCTTTATATCACTTCATCATATATACTCATCAGTTTTTGTTCAGTATTTTCCAATTATTGAATCATTACAGTCCTTCAGCTTGTGTTTTTATTTTATTTTAAAGTAATACATTATACAGGAAGGGTCATCCTTATGCTAATAAGCTTCCTTATGACCATTATGCTACCAAGATAAAT